>JAXBDA010005814.1:0-22963 GCA_036023075.1 Gaultheria prostrata
GTGTTTGGGAGAAATGTGCAGAATGCATTTTGGGAGAGAGAGATGGGAGAAATCCATAAGTAGAAGTTGAAAAGGAGGTGTGAACCTCTTTTTGATTTCTTCTCTCTATCCCCAAAAATGGAAAAACTGTTTTTGGGAAAACTCTTTCTCCCCTTGGCTGCCAAACACCCATAAATAAAAAAAGAGAAACCAAAAAATGAAAAAAAAGGCTCCCAAACAGAGTTAGTAGATGGATACTTATAATCGTGATTCCGAGCTTCTGAACTGTACCTTTCATTTACTCAAGCTGCTGGGAAATTTCGCATCATGTTCTTATGTGTACTTGGCAATTGAGCTGCACCTATTCATGAAATCCTCCGTTCCAAAATTTTAGTTCACTTTCACTTTCACTTTTTCAATTATTTTTTTAATTGTCTATATTTTTTAGTTTATAATATTTTTTTAAGATTTCAAAAAATTTGTTTAATAAAACTAATTGAGATCTATCAAATAAGAACCATAATGCATTTATAAAATTTTATACTATATTATAAGATATAAACCTTTTTTTCATCAAGTTAAATTGTAATATGAACTAAAATTTGAATTTTCTAAAATGGAAGCACAAAAGTGGTTTTGCCTTGGTAACTAACAAGAGAAGAAGAGCAAGCATTTTCAATTAGTTTGATGAATGGGTGATCACCATTAATTTTGAACTTTTGATAATTAAGCAGGTGTTCGGGTAGTTTACGCGCACTTTGACTAATCTTATGAGATCAATCGCACCATCTACTCGCAGAAGAATCCTGAACGTTCTTTCAGTATATAAATGACATGAAATTAATGTTGGAATACTAAATGAAACTTGGGTTTTTTGGAGAGTCTCCCGAGACAACCACAGAGTATCTTTCGGATTCATTGTACCTAGGCGTGCAGCTCAAAGGTCTAGCCGTTTCGGCTAGTTAATTCCCTCCATGATGTGGAATTGAAAGACCACATTCAAAGGGGTGTTTGGGAGCCTATTTTTCATCTTTTCATTTTTAACTTTTTGAATTATGGTCAGAATGTGTTTTGAACCAGGAAAGAGTGTTTGAGAGAAATGTGCACAATGCATTTTGCAACAGCAGAATTGTTTGGGAGAACAATTATGAAAATGAGTTATGGATTGATTGTTTACAATTTTGTCAATGTTTATTAATTATGGTATTAAAAATGTGTACGAATATTGTTTTTAGCAAGTTTTTTAAAGTCATATTGGGAAACATTTTTGTAAACACGACCCGTCCGATTTTGAAATATTTTTCTTTTTTGGAATTAAAATGGATGTAATTGACAAAAAATAAACAAAAGTTGGTCCAAAAAACTAATGACATTAAAAACATTACACAAATTAAAAACATACGTAATCAACATTACACATATAAAAAACATCACGCAATATCCGAAAACAACCAACAAAGCATTCAAATTGAAACATTACACAAAAATAAATGGAATAATTAGTCAAAAATGCTATATTTTTTTCCCTTTTTAAGAGAAGGACAAGGATAGGGTTAACGCGAAATGACGAAAACACCCTTTTCCCTTATAAGCCTGTATACGAGAACATTCTGAAGGACGAAGAACTTCACTGAAGGATGAAATGGTTTACGGTTTCCTGATCGTCATTCTTGGAGACTTGGAGTAGGGTTTCCAATCAAGATCGGTTCGAAGGAATTCAGTACTGGATTGTCCACCTCTTTGGAAGTAATCGTGTGTTGGATTTACAAAAAACAGGTATAAATTTTAGTCTGCTCATTTTACAGTGTACAGTCATTTTACATTGTACACTCATATTAAAGTGTACACTCATGTTACATTGTACACTCAATTCATTGTACACTCATTCTTTTTTCAGTGCAATGGACTGTACACTCATTTCAGTGTGCGCTGACATTAGAGTGTACACTCATTACAATGTACACTCAAATTCAAACTCCCAAACTGGATTCTTTTGATCATTCTACAGTGTACACTCAAATTCAAACTCCTAAATTTTACGCTGATATTAGAGTGTACACTCATTACAATGTACACTCATTACAGTGTACACTCAAATTCAAACTCCCAAACTGGATTCTTTTGATCATTTTACAGTGTACACTCAAATTCAAACTCCTAAATTTTACGCTGATATTAGAGTGTACACTCATTACAGTGTACACTCAAATTCAAACTCCCAAACTGGATTCTTTTGATCATTTTACAGTGTACACTCAAATTACCTCGATCAATAGTGCTTGATTTTGCTATTCTGGAATCGGATTGAACAACGAGATCGATTGTTGAATTGAAGTCGTTACAGAGAGGGGCGATGCGAAGATTAGCTTGATCGATAGTGCTTGATTGTGCTATTTTGAAATCGAATTGAACAGCGGCAATGGAAATCGATTTCCAAAAGTTATTCGAATTGTTGCAGCAATGAAGATCAATCAGAGAGAGAGAGAGAGGATGGACTTCAATTGAGGCGGGCAGTGGTTTTGTGGTTTAACGACTGGGCGTATTTTGGTCTAAAAAATTTGCTTCGGCCTTATGGCCCAACGGGCTAAAAATTTAATGAAGCTGCTCTCTTACAAATTTCCCTGATCTCCTTCCCATTAAAAGTATATAATATAGTGGATTTATGGCTAAGTGGCCCAAAATAAATTGCGACGATTAGAACAATTGGAAAAGGCATAAAATACAGCTAGACACATGTTTGTTTTGTAATTCAAACCTTTAACGAAAGCAGCAGAAGAAAAAAAACTTGGAAAAAAAATTGAAGATAGCAATGGGGTTTCTTTCTCCGTTTCGGTGTGATCATAGTATAAGGCGGCCGCTTATACTTTGAACTAATGATGGAGATGCGAATTGGCCATGTTTCCGTTATCGACCAAGGGTCTGAACCTCTCACCTCCAATTAATGGTGGCGGCCGAGGCATCTGTAAGTGGATTTCAAGAAAGATGAGGAGGTGTTCCACCGCAATCCGTCCTTTTAACGATTTCCAAGCAAGAACAATCGACGATGAAGTAAGATTTGAATGATTTCCAAGCAAGAACAGAGCAGTGGCACCAACCGGTGTGGATTGGAAAAGGGGATAAACGTAAACAAAGGGTGAGGGGTAGAAAGGGAGAGTAAAAATGAGGGGAAAATCACAATCAGAAGGAGAAATGGAAAAGGAGCTCCTAACCACTTTTTGGGTTTTGGCCTGGAACAATGAAAATGGAAAATGAGTTCTCCATGAATGAGTTCTGGGTGTTGTAGGAAAAAACGAGAATGGGAAAAGCCGAAAACTAGTCAGCCAAACAACCTCTCATTGTAGGAGTTTCTTGCCATCAATTCAGATGAGCAACTCAAGGGTCTATCTTGTCCTATATCAAGAGTATCCACCTTTTTAGAAGATACATGAAAAATTCAAGACTGCTCCCAAGTTCTGAAATGCGTTCTTTGAGAGAGAGAGAGGGGCAGACGTAAGTTAGTTCTTTGAGAGAGAGGGGCAGACGCAAGTTAGTTCGCCAAGATAGTCAACAGTAGTGTTCCGTTGGCTTGTGATTTAAATGTTTTATCCTGGGAGACGGACGCCGCTCAGATCCTACAACACCCACCGATAGATGGCGAATCCCTTTTAAGGAGATTGTGGTATCACACGGGGCTCGCGGTTCGGTTTTCAACTCGATTTTTGGTTTGTGAAATTTGTTCTGCAAATTGTAATTCTGCTTATTATTATGATGAAAATTGTTCTTTGGAATTTCATGATATTGCCATTGTATTTTTCCTAACAACCTTAAAACAGATTTTGATTATTCTTCGGTAAATGAATTTTCCAAAAAACAATTTCTGTTGGGTTCTAATTGTTTAGTTGTAGATCAATTTTCTTGGCATGTGGAGTGACAATGCTTTCCGAGAAATGGCATCTGGAAAGACAATTTTTAAGTGCTACGTTAACTGGATTGATACTGTTCTTATTATTGCTTGATTATTTCCTTGAGTGATTCCGTGACGAAGCGGATTGAATATGCAGTTAAACGACATCAAAAAGATGTGTTTATTAGTTTGTGGTATGTCTCTTAGTATACCGGGTTTTAATTATAGGAGATGATTCTCGTTGGGGGGGAAAAATTGTTTGGCTTTGGCCTTAGTCAGTCGTGCGCGACTCAACCTTGGATGGGATATGTGGTAACCTGTTTGGCTTCGGCCGTGGTCAGTCTTGCGCAGTTGGACCTTTGGTTGGTATCGTGGTTTATTGGATGGCTACGACCTTAGGTCGTCGTGCACGGCAAGCCTTGGATTGGTGTGATGATAGACCTCCAGAGCAATCTGCTTGGCTTATACCTTTACACTGCTCACCCATGATCTTGAACATTGGATTGATTTGGCTTCTTCGGTGATCTGCTCGGCTTATGTCATGTCACTGCTTAGCCACAGTGCTTTATGTAGTCCGCTCATTTGATGTAGCCTATGTACTTGGCCTTGTGATAAACCAGTGGTAGGTTTAATCTGGCATTATGTGCTCAGCCTAAAGTGCATAACTTGTGGTTATCTAAATGCACTGGGCTCTTGTGCACGACCTGGGTTGAGCAAAGCTGTTTGGTAACACTGGTTCCTACAGGAACATGTTCCTCTCATTTAAGGAATGAGCAGGATTGGTAAGTCATTGCCAATGTGAAATTAAGTCAAAGAGACAAAGACTTCTTTTCAATGAGTTGAAAGAAGCACTGAATCGTTGGATTTAATCTACAATGATGGGGTGATAATAAATATTTGATACTTTGTCAAGAGTAACACGAAATATTGCTTGGTGTACTTGCTCGAGAGCAAGAACATGATTAAGGTGGTGGATAGTGACCGAAATGGTAAATATGTACTACCGTTTTTATGGAACTAGTGTCGTACTTGGAGTTGTTAACCAAACCACTGCTCCTTATTTACTTCAACAATATGGGATTGTTAAAATGACATATCATGCTTAAAAAGCTATGACTGATGCTATGTTAATTAATTCTCTTTTGACAGATTTTGTGGCGGGAATCATTCTCTCTGCATATGATGGCTTGAACGAGGTACTATACAGGAAAGTTGATAAAACCCAAGAATGTGGGGGTGTCTTGCTAAAGTAGTTGTACCTATACCAAAGAATGAGAGAATAGGTCTAATCGTTGATTGTGTGCGCACATTAACAACTTGTACGATCGTTGATTGTGTGCGCACATAAACAACTTGTATTATATCTTTGGGAAATGTTAAATCCACAACAACTTTCTATAATGCCACGAACATTTACTTGACTTGACATTTTTATCGTCAGCAATAACATTGAATGCTCTCTATTGGCTTTCATCTGTTTCAGTCTTCCTCTCGTTCTGTTTGCTCTCTACCTCCCCACGCGTTCTCTCTTTTATCATCCCATCGTTCTTCCCCACCGTATTGGGAATGCATACGTTCATGGCAACAAATCCAAACCATCAACCAAGCCAATAATGTTTCGTAAATAGTTCGATCTACCTCCAAAACATCTTTGAGCACAGATTCAAAGGCCCAGTGACGTATTCTCAAGGGCCGCCGCTATGGATTTGGCGGCACCCACGAATTCGCAAACTACCTCAAAGTGTTGTCGATCAATTTTGGGTGACAAGTGACAACAACCAAAGATTATGGACGAGGATTATAGAGAAGGGGTAATCAGTAAAGCGTATGGACACTATCTTTGGATATTGATCTGGGTTTTGTAGGAAGGAACGATACTTGCAAGAAATTATGTAACTGGCGTAAGAATTGATGGAAGAAAAAGTGATTAGATGTGAGAAGTAAACAAAAAATCTGGGTTGGGTTTACCTCTTACTGTTCCTTGTGGTTTCTTGCAATGAATTGATAATTTGATAGAGAGATGAAAAATAGAAAGAATCTTTTTTTTGAAAGGCAAAAAGTTTTATTAATCTTGAAGATGTTACAAGACCAAAAGGAGCAAGGAAACAACATCAAAAGCTCGAGGAGCATTTAACAGTCCAATCCGAGACCCAAACAACGATTGGCAAGAGACCAATCACGGACACCCATGAGACAAAGCCCACCTAAAAAGGCCAAAGCCCATCTTCCCAATGGGTCAAAACCCAGAATATACAATATCAGCACATAAAAAACCCCCAAGGGCCTGACAATGCCCAGCTAATATGGGCCAAGCCCAATCAAAGAAAAACCCTAAGAAGTAGACAGCCAGTGCCGCCACCCACCACCACTAACGCTGCCAAACCCCAAAGCTCCAAGGTCACCAGAAAAGAGATCCGCTGCCACCACCGTCCCCGGAACCCGGGGAACAAGCCCCTGTTGCTGCCCCGGAGGACGGCTCGAATCGCCCTTCCACGACCACGAAAGCAGGAGCACCAAACGGCCGAACCCAACCACAACAACCCCACCACCGCCTCCACAGTCAAACGCCACCACAAAAACGCAGCCGCCAACAACGTCTCCACTAGTAGAAAGAATCTGATACCTCTTTGCTAAAAAATACTCCACTAGTAGAACAGAGCGTGAATAGTGAATATGGGGGTAAATATGTCAGTGTGTTTTTTTATTGTCGTGGCACTAAAAGACTTGGTCGTGGCATTATAGCCTGCCATATCTTTATGCATTAATATTCTAGATATGCACGAGAATACTTTCATGGGATCTAGGAATGCATTTGTTCTTTGAACATGTTTTTTCTTATAGGTCCTTTGGAAGTCAAGTTTTGTGAAAGGAACTTTGAAGACTACTGATGAGAGCAGTCGAGACTAAGAAGAGGTGGTTGATGTAGAGTCAAGATGTAACAAAAGGGCTAGAACACCGACATCTTCTGGTACGGACTTTCTAGCGTATTTGTTAGAAAGTGAGCATCGGACGTACAAGGAAGCTATAAGCTATCCTGAGGGTTTGTTGTGCAAGGAGGCTATGAAGTGTGAGATTGACATTATTTTGCAAAACCATATGTGCGACCGATGGATTTACCTTCAGGTAGCAAGCCTCTGGGCTACAAATGAATCTTCAAAAGGAAGATTAAGGCAGATGGGTCAATAGATAAGTACAAAGCTAGCATTGTCATCAAAGGATACACACAGAAAGAAGACCTAGATTACTTTGATACTCATGGGTCTATCTTGTTCTATACCAAGAGTGTCCAAGTTTTTTTTGAAGATACATGAGAAATTCAAGATTGCTCCCAAGTTCTGAAATGCGTTCTTTGAGAGAGGGAGGCAAACGCAAGTCAATTTGCCAAGACAGTCGACGGTGAACTGTCAGCTTGTGGTTTAGCCATTTTATCATTGACGTCGATCAAATCCTACAATACCCACCGGTAGGCAACGAATCCATTTTAAGGAGACTGTGATATCATACAGGACTTGGTTCGGTTTTTAACTCGATTTTCGGTTTGTGTAATTTGTTCTGCAAATTGTAAATTATGATGAAAATTGTTCTTTGGAATTTCATGATATTGCCATTGTATTTTTCCAAACAATTTAACCTACTCGTTGGTGAAAGAGTAGTTCAAACCAACCGGCTAAGGTGAAGATATTTGCTGGGCAAGCAAAGCAATAAAAAATAACGTTGTAACAAGATCAGAACTTCTGAGGAGAAATATTAATGTAGATATGAACCTTGCAATTTGTGGTCTATAAGTCTACATATATGTTCTCAGGCTGCAGAAACTCCAAATCACCTGCTCCTGCTTTGCCCTTTTTCCTGGAAGGTATGGTCCAAGATAATGCTATGGTGGAACATGTCCTGGATTTGCCCTGCTAGATTCAGGAGAATTGGGGTTTTCTTTTAATTTCTTTTCTCGTTTTTGTTCAATCTTTGGTTAGATTTTTGTTCTTCTAAACGTATGTACCAGCTATTTCTTCTTCTTTTTTTTTTTTTTTTTGATAAGTGAATATTTGGGCCAATTTGCATGTACTTCGGCTAATTCCAATGCCTTGAAAGTAACGACCGAGCATACCAGTGACTTTCGCTGTTATTATGCTCCTTTTTTTCTATTTTCTCACGGACGTACCCGATTCTTTTAATATATTATCTTCTTTCTTTTGATGATGACAAGAAAAAGTAATTCAAACCAAAATTTACATTGAATCCGGAGCGGTACTCTTGAGAATTGTTTACATGAACAAACCAATCAGTAAGAAAAGTGGTGTTTCTTTTGACGAGTGAAAAGCTTAATTAATTACTACTTCCCTCGTCCCAATTTGCTTTCCCCTTTTGGGGAAATGGGTTTTTAAGGGGTGTGAAAACTTTGTATTGTTTTTTCTGTTTTGCCCGGCCCTAAGTCCAGTCAATATTCTGTGACCAATTTGTGGGGCTAATTGTTTATATGAAACTCAAAACATATGCAATATGAATCTTGTTTGATAGATATCAATTAGTTTTATTATACAAAGTTTTCAAAATCATAAAAATCGTTATAAAATAAAAGATAATGGACAAGCCAATTGAGATGGAAAAAGTACTCTTTAAGGGTAAAACTGGAAAGTGACCATGTTTTGATGGATATTTTTATAAATGAGACAAATATTTTGGGACATCTCAAAATGGAAAGAAGGACCAGCAATTTGGGACGGAGGGAGTATTATACACGCCACCCATTTAATTAGTTTCAAACCTATTCATTCTTGAAAAAAGGCATGCAACTGATTGGCGTCAACTTTTTTTTCACACCAGTGGCAGTACTATTTCCGTCCCAAAATAAAAATTTGGCTTCCAAAACGATAAGTTAAAAATAATGCGTTTTCTAAAGAAAAATTCAAATATTTTAGAGCAATTTACTAAATATTAATGAGCTCTTTTAATTCATGATTCTCTTCCAAAAAAAAAAATTGTACTACTATTATTTTTAACGTAGTATTGTTTTGCTAACATCATCATCCTATAGACATTTGTGGCAGAAGTTACTAGATGTGAAAAAGTATGTGAAAGGACAGAAATTGGAAAAAAAAGAGGTGTGAAATAGAGGTGGGGTTGATATTGGATATGTGGTCCGAGTCCTAAGTCACATAATCTATATTTGTGCATGTGTATCAATGAGAGGGCTAGCGTATAATCATTTGTAAATCACATCTCAAACAATTAAAATTTGAAAGTGCAAAAATTCATAGCACGAGCGCAATGCTTCATTCAAAATTTTGGACTGCCAAATTCAGAATAAATAAGTTAGGGGGAGTTCTCCAATAGAAAAAAATATGAGATTTTATGAAATCTATTCACCAATGGATAAAATCAAGGGCTTAATTTTATCAAATCCTCATAAAATCTATTGGAAAACTCCCCCTTAGTAGAATTGATGAAGCTCTATTAAAGTTTTCACAAGGAAAGGTTCAAAATTATTCTCTACAAACATCTCAAATCATCTATATATGTGGGATGAGAAGGAGGCCTCACCCGAGGGACCGAAGGTGCTGGTGAGCGCCCCTGGTGATTTTGAATCTTGATAGAAAAATTCAAACCGTCAATTGTCAAGATGGACGGCTCGGATGCGCTCACCAGCACCCCCGCTTCCTCACATAGGTATCGATACATTTTCTGTTCACACCCGATCAGCAGGCAGTGAATTATCGATATTGGATGCAATGATTCGAAGTGGTGACAGTGGACATTCTTCCACTCCTCGGGGGTATTGTAGTATTTTTACCCAACTTAGGGCTCCAAATTGGGGATTTGGTTTGCCCTTCGGGGGATTTCTGAGTAATGAAGTTTCGTTTTGTTAAATAAAATAAAATAAGTGGGTGACAGTGGATCACATGAATTTTTTCCTTTCGAGAAAATATTGGATGCCAAGAGGGTAGCATCCGACATGGTGCCCTTTCGGGCACATCCGGACCGTCCAAAAGTGTATCGGATGGTCCGGATTAAAACTCTGTCTCTCCTTTCCTCCACCCACACTCTCATTTTCCTCTCTCCTGTTTCTCCTTAGCACAATCAGGGGCGGACCGGGCTCCTGCACACCTTCTAATTATCCCGTTCTTTTTATTATATTTTAGGTTCTTTTTTTGTTGCCAATCGGTAAGTATATGTTAGGATTTGTTTGTAAAATTATGAAGAAAGATCTCCTAAAAATTGTGTTATTTGTATATTATGATGATGTTTTGTTATTAATTTATGAACATATATGATTTGATCCCTGCGTTAAGAATCCCGAGTCCGCTACTAAGCAAAGTTAGCTTCCCAAACATCGTCTTCTTACAAGAATGACCATTTTCCAACTCCCCTCGTCCTCTTTCTTCCTCTCCCATCTCTTTGTCCTCTTCTCCTCTTGAAATGTGTGTGACCTTGTGGTCTTAAAGTAGACTTTGTTCATGATCCGAGTTAGACTGTGACCACCTTTGTCCCACACTTCCACAGCTTTCTCACGTTGTTGCGGCCTTGCGGGCTATGAATTGGTTTGCATAGTAATCCGGTAAATAGTAATGCCGTATGACCGTCCGTGTGAGTAGGAATAACAATTCCGGCCGATCCAATTCGATCTGTCTTCACTCTGTTTGGGTTGGAGTTTGGGGATTTTTTTAGGGGATCGGGTCGGATTTGGAGGGGAAAAAATAGATGATCGGATTGGAGACGGTTCTATATACCCCGTTCGGTTTCCTCGTCCCGTATCTGGACCTGATTTTTATTATACATTTAATATATTATTCACATTAGAGTACATGATTAGATGAGCAAAAAAGATATTCGTACGCACATCTATGTACGTATCGTGCACGGACGGTGCATCTCGACCGTCCAAAAGTGTTTTCGACGGTCCGGATTTTAAAGACTCTATTACCGGGAATAGAGCTCTATTACCGGTAATAGAGTCTTCAAGATCCGGACCGTTAATTTGTTGGAATGGACGGTTCAGATGTATGCGTACAGACGCATCGCCGCGTTCTTATATGAGTTTTTCTTGCTTATCGTGGCAAGTGCAAGGATCAACCTCATAAATTTAGCATTTTAAGTGGTTTTGCGTTTGCATCCCCTTAATTTCGAGAGCATTTTTGTTCACTTTTGAAGGGTATTCATTTTGAGTCTCACTTTGATTATCGAAACCGTTTACTAGAGACTATGCAAATATTGAGTTTTCAATCGAATATCGAGAAGCGCTTGATGTATAGATTAATTTTTAGTCCAAGAATTTTAAAGAAAAAAACAGAGAGATAAACTTTGGAATAAGCACTTACCAGTATCTGATTGAGTTGAAATTTTTCATGATCTCCCAATCTTGAAAAAAATGATAGGCTGTGATCATTGAAGTGAGTCACATAATGAGCAAAACCTCACGCCACAATGAAAATTGAAAACATGGTCTATATAAAAGTGAAAAGACACCAAACCCTTTTATTCCTCCATAATAATAAAAAAAAAATTGCAAAAACCCACCTTAAATTCAACTCCATATATACTTTCTTTATACACCAAAACTAAACAATTTAGGTGTTTTTTTTTTTTAAACACTTCCTCATAGTTTCTTGATGAAAATCATCTGTCCTTGTTTTTGCAATCAGTTGTAATGTTGCTGCTCCAACCATGGCCAAAATCCACTTTGGTCATCAATCCCACAAAACATGTTGCAAAAGCTGCTTTCCTCTTTGACTGTTTGGTCTGTAATATTGTTCTTCTGGCATTGGAGGCCTGGTCTTGAAGAAGAGTTTTGGAAGAGTTGGGCCACACCAGTAGCACTACTGGGCCTCATTGATGGTGGGAAAAGGGGCCTACTACTTGTTGGATGGGCTGAAGATAGTGGGCTGTCAATTGTTGGTGTTCTTGAGATATCCAGCTTCACAATATCAGAGCTGCTTTCACTTCTGTTACTGCTGCAACCCTCAGTCTCTCTGTTGAGGTTTATAGACTCATTTGGCTCTCTATTTTTCAATGCCACTATCTGCATTCATTTCAAAATTTGAAGAATTCAGTATACAGCCCATGTTGTCAGTTGAAACTAAGTGGAAAAAATATTATTTTGAAAAGCCAGTTTTTAGAATAAACAGTTTTTTTTCCAAAAATCAAGATAGATTATTATCTCACAATACATCATATAAAAAACCGTGAAAAAATAGTTTTAAAACAAAACTGGTCATACAAACTACACAAGGCAGTATACATGAATATGACAGACTATATATACACACATAAAAATGTTGTAAATAAGATCTCACATGTGACAACTTGGTGGTCTTGTTAAAGAAAAAATACATTGGAATCAGTGGCGGATTCAGAATTTGTGACTGCAGCAGGCCCAAATCATATATATATTTTTATATGATAACAAAAAATATTGCAAGTTTACATTGTATTTAAGTACACAGGCGTCATTTAAGTTCGTACAAGCGACTTAAAAATGATTGGTAATTTGAAATTGTAGGGGTTTTTTCCGCACCCATGTAGAAATTTTAAGAAATATTTTTTCACAGAAGTAACTCAGCTGGGCCAATCCCATATAATCTTTCTGAATTAATTTAAAAACTAGTACAACATACGCGAATATTTGGAAATATTTTGTTAATTAAATAGATGCAGGAACAGGAAGGGAATTAAAAACATGGATTATGAAAATGAAAAATAACCTCAGCTTGAAGTTTTTGGTTCTGAGATTTGAGGGAGTCATGATCAGCTTTGATTGCATCAAACTGTCTCTTAAGGAGTTGATAGTCTTTTTCCAATTGCTTGGTCTTCCACCTAGCCCTCCTATTCTGAAACCAAATAGCAATTTGTCTGGGCTGAAGCCCAAGAGCCCTAGCCAGCTGCATTTTCCTCTCAGGCTCAAGCTTGTCGGCCAACTCAAAGTTCTTCTCAAGTGTCTTGACTTGTTCCATGTTTAGCCTCCTCTTTCTCTCCCCAGCCAGGAGTAATTGTGATCCATCATCAGACAAATTATCATCCTCCCCATTAGTGTTGATTTCTTGATCACATATGTCTATGCCTGAAAATGACATGGATCTCTTCCCTAGGAGTGAAGCCACACCTACACCACCATTTAAATGCCTTTAAATCCCATATATGTTCACAAAAATGACAATAAATTTGGATACAAACCAAGGTTTTAAATAGCGGTATTGGAGATAGTCATGGTCCGAGCCGATAAGGATTAGGTTCAAATTTTTTTTATAGGTTATAAATATTTGTGAAGTGATTATTCAGTGACCAGAGATACCGTCACACATTTTTCCACCGCACATTGATGTTGAGCCGATAAACATAGTCCTGCATCCCACATCAATGTGTGGTGGATAACGGTGTGCCTCGGCTCTCAGGGCACTGAATAATTTTTAGTGTGAGTGTGTTTTTGGGGGTGGGGAGGGGGAAGAGAGTACCATGGAAGTCTTGAGAAGTGCATGGGGGTAGAATTGGGGAGAGAGAGGAAGGAGGTTGATGCTCATCTTCATGAGGAGGAGTTTGTAGCATGAAATTGGCTTGGAAGAAGGCCATTTCATTAATGAAGGTCATGTGACCTAGACTACTGCCACCAATCAAGGAAATTGTGGTGTTCATCCACTGTCATGTTTAGAGAGAGAGAGAGAGAGAGAGAGGTTTCAATGTGAAAGGGGAGTGAAGAGAGTTCAATATATGACCCAAGTTTTCTTTCTCACAAAAATTAAAGAAAATTAACATAAATTCTTCAATTGGATAGGAGAGGCGTTCCTTGATGCATGATGGATTGCTTGCATACATTATCAGCTCCAAGGTCTATTTTTCTAAAGAGAAAGAGACAGGTGTCACTTTCTTTTAGCGTGAGGTGGGATTTTTTTTTTTTTATGTTTTTTGAACTGGTGGAGGGATTTTTATTTAACTTTCACTTTTTTGTTAATTAGCATATGATTTTCCTGATTCTGCATTTTTTCCCAGTAATTTTAAGTAACCCCAATAATCTTATTTACTAATTCCCCTAGTTGACAAAGATTGGTACATAAAACCCCGAGAAATTGGTGGATTTGCTCCTCATACAGTTTACCAGGATTAGATTCTTTTTTAACAGGGTTCCATTCTTGGAGTCGGGCCGCAAAAATGTAATTTCTTGAGAATTGCCTAGTCCCAGTGTGAATGACCTTAACCAGGCCGGGAAGGAGAATAGGCAAGATACATAAACTGGCCCGAAAACCACTGATCGTCGAGAAAAAAAGACTGGTATATAAACAAAAGGCATAGTTGTCCTTGGATGTTTAAAATATAGGACGAGCAAAGACTTTTTTGTATAGGTCGATTCCCTTAACTAAAGGGGAGAGAAAATGGGTACCATATTACGTGCTTTTACAAGCAAGAAGTGGGTGATTTGAAGGAAAAAGAAATGCGCACTTTGATTTTTAAACCCCTAATCTAATGCCTTCAGATGGGTTGCATTTTTAACTTGCGTACGTCCCCATTTGCTTGTCTCTGTGAAATCTAGTTTTTTATATTACTTTTTAAGAAATGGACCAAATGATTCTAAAAAGAAAAAAAGAAAATCCCTCTCAGCCTCTCTATTGAGATCCTTGTCATTCTTACACGAAAATTATTTTCAAGAATTTTAAAATATCATTTTTGATGTCTTTCTAAAAGAATGATATATTTGTAAAGGAACAGAATCCTCTACGGTTCAGTTTTGATCATTTTGGGATTCCTCCCGGGACTGTTTTGATAATCTAGAATGTTCATATTTTTTAGTTCATCGAAAACATTGACCATGCCAAAAATCACAATGATCGGATACCGTGTCTTTATGATTTCGTAACTTATTTGTTTTGATGTAAATATGTTATATTAATGAACTGCGATCTTGGGTTCTAATATCCTTTTTTTTCAACCATATCAACCATATAAGATCATCGAGATTTTAGGCATGGTCAATGTTATTGACGAGCTCTAAAATATGATCTGTTCGAATCATCAAAATAGACTCGGGAAAAATTCAAAAACGATCAATACTGGACCGTCCAGTCCATTATTTGGATTGAACCGGATATCAAAACAAATTTACAAAACAATACCAAAATACAGGTATTGAACTTCACACCCCCCCTTTTCAACACTTGCACCCCCTTTTTGTTTTTATTAGGGTGAAATTACTAAAATACCCCTCAATTTTATAATCCCTTGGTGGGTGTAGATGTTGAAATATAGGGGTATTTCAATAATTTCATCCTAATAAAAACAGAAAAGGGGTGCAAGTGTTGAAAATAGGGTGTGAAATTCAATTTCCCAAAATACTTGTGTAATTAGAAAAGGGACCTGAATATGTGTGCATTTTCTGCAATTTAGAGTTTTGTCACAAAGAGCCAAACGAGTTAGTACTTGAGAGAGAAGGAAAAAAAAGTTGGCAATAACTTTTAGGCCTTTGAAAGTTCCTGCAGTGCAGAGGGAGCGAAAAAGAAAGGGCAGGAATCTGGGGATGGGTCCAATGAGGGGGCAGGGGTTGCCACTTGCTACCTAACCCACCAACAGGTATCGTGCACACAGGACGAAGCCCTTTCCTTCGTTATCCCCTCCTTCGCCAATAAGGACAGACGTAAGGACGGGTTAACCCGGACGATTTTTCTACCCAAGTTTGAAAATTTTATTATAAATATTGTACTAATAATTTTAAAAATTTTACAACTATATAGGCTCACCTGTCCAATAAATTTTTTCGTATTCTTCACCCAACTCACTTTGAATCTGTGTCAGTCCCTTTCAGCAACGGAGATAGAGTAGACTAGTAGAGGACAAATGTTAAAGAAAATCAGCTAAACCAACAAATACGCAAAGCAAAGAATAACCAAAAAAGAACCCAAGATACAGCGGTGATTTTCATTTCCTGTACTTTTCTTTTCTTTTTTCATTTTTTCTGTAATTTCTCGGTTTTTTCTTGTATTTTCTTGTATTTTTGTTGTTTTAGTTGGCGTTTAATGCAATTTTCTCTCTATTTCTCCTCCCCCAAAAAAACCCGCAAGATACAGAGATTTTATGTAATTTTGTAATTGTATAGTTTAGTCCACTATTAAGATTAGCCGTGGCCTTCCAAACTTTATTGATGGTATGGAAGCATCCTTTCATCTAAATGTGTAGAAGATCCTATAGGTATCAAATGAAAAGAGAATACAAGTTAAGTCGGTTATTGCATGTAGCAGGTCTTTATAATCATAATTTACATCGGCTGCTGCCCCTGAGCCTCATCTTGGAGAGCTAGCCCCAAACTCCCTGTCATGAGCGTTAGTCCCAGTAAATTGGTTGAGCAGGTCAAACCCCGAATAATCAGTAAAATGTGACCCAAATTGAATCAGATTTCACAAGTTCCAGTTCAACAAGAGAGTTTTGTGTTACGAAATACCCAAGCCCAAGCACCTTCCTTCCTTCCTTCTTAACTAAACCCTAGCAATTAACCTGGTCTTTTTTGTCTTTGTGCCCCAAGTTTTCATATCTATTGTACATTGCTCCTCTCTCTCTCTCTCTCTCTATGTGTGTGTGTGTGTTCGCATCCAAGCTCCTTTCGAGACCTAACAATTGTCAAGTAAACCCGAAAGCTTGATCTTGTCATCGCTAATGACAATGAAATCGTTAATCGTTAGAAGACATAACTTAGATTTTTTTAAAACGTTGGAAGATTAATTGAGAACGAGTTGTTGGGCTTAAACTCGCGTACATCTATTTATCCCGGTTACACAACGGAGGAGTACGGAGTACAATTTTTGTTACTTCTGTAACTTCACTAAGAAATGACTATTTATTGAATGACTATTGAGTGCGATTCGAAGAAGTCTACAGGATTCATATATCCCTACATTTGGTTTCTTGATCAATGGGGGATTTCAAAAGAGTTGTCAAATGTATCATTTTCCTGGGGAAGGATAAAAGAAATGGTTGCCTTATTCAAGAATGTGACATGTAAGAAAAGAATTGGGCGACCCACATCTATCTTTTTCTTTTTTCGACGGTCAGGAATATTCAAACCAGCATACACATACTTTGACTATTTCATTTTTCAGTTTGATCAAAGGAAAGTCATTCGTCACAAGAAATTACATTCTTGCAGTCTGACTTCAAACCTCGAACGTTGATCAATTGTATGAAAAGCAAACCTGTCATCAAATCGGAGTAACCCTCGGGGCTGGAGCCAAGCCTATCTTTGTCCTAGTGATGATGCTGTGATTTGGGTGCCACAAACTAGCCGATTTTCCTTTTAAATTGACCAAAGACACAATCTCGCCCTGCATCACATGACTTCAATAGTTGGAATTGCTGAAAGGGGTTAACGCCTTAGGAATGAGATGGATCCATGTTCTTACCCCTTGTTCTGCTTATCATTCAATTTAAGTTTAGGAAGAGGATCTCTCCAGTCCATGAAAATGGGCCGTGCCATCTAGTTCGACCGTTTGTGGGCACTTCCCAGGTTCATTTTGATGATTCATATCGTTCTCTTGACCCGTTTGTAGGTAGGCTCTTTCCGGTTTTATTTAGATGATCCACATCGTTCATTCGTTCCCATTTTAGAACTCTTCAATAACACTAACTTCGTCGAAAATCAGGTTGATCGGATGCCAGTCGATATATTTTGCATTGAGATAAATGGGTTGAATAGGTTCCAATTAGGTGTTGTAATCTTGTATATGTTCTAAACCAAATATGTTCCGAAATCATATAAAATGATATTTGTTCAATCCTACTTTCGCCTAGACCAATGTATGCGACAAGCTCTAAAATACCGGTTGAAATTATCAAAGTGGGTATAAAAAAAGGCCCACAAACAGACTAACTGGACGGTCTAGTCCATGAAAATGGATTGGAGAACCGAGTCCTTTTTATATGTTCAAGACTTTGAATTTATTTGGGAGATATATAGCATCACATATATCGATGGTTTCTCATTCCACTAACAACAAATCAATTTATTTCAAAAATCAAAACAAATCGTTATCTCAAAATACATTACATAAAAAATCGTAAAAAATAAAAAAAATCAATAGTTTTTGTTAGTGGAACACCCCGAGCAATAAAATAAACAACTGAACCTTGTCATCCACATGCACTCCTGTTTCTTCTTGTGTACATGTTCAGCTCAAAACTGAACCCCATGTGCATTCTTTGCTTGACGTCACTCTGTCATTTCTCAGTTTTCCCGTTGGATAGTGATTGCCCAACAACTTGTTTGATATGCTTTTTTCAAATATTTGTAGCTGGATATGTTTGCTATTTTATTCGGAAGTGGGGCCAAATCAGTCTGACGTTTTGATAAATCTTCTTGTGTACATGTAAGTGATCCATCTTTTTCCATTTTCCTGTTCAAAAAAACATCTTTTTCCATTTTCCTCTCTTGAATGGACACTTTAAGGGTACTTTTCACGCTTTCATTTTCAAGTTTTCAAGTTTTGGTTATCAAAACGGAAAACTCAATCGGCGTTCTGGTTTTTGTGATTTGGAGAGCAAAATTGAAAAGTAGTAGGATGGAAGGAGGTTATTGACTTTTTATTTCACATTTTTTTTATTTTGGCTAACAAAAAGACCTATAGAATACTCCCTCCGTCATTTTTATAGTGTTTAACTTTTTATTTTAGGTTGTCATTTAATAAGTGTGTGTTTTGAAAAATTAGTTGGTACATTTCCTATTTTACTCTTAAAAGTAGATTTCTTTTGAAATGTTGGTGGATATTATTATATTGATAATGATAAGTAATGGAAAGTAGATGTAAAAGTTGTTAAAGTTGATGTGAGAGAAAATAAGTTAGAATTATGAGGTAAGGGCAACTCCAGCCCTTACTCAAACCCAAACTCAGATTCAAAATCTGAGTAAAAACCCTCAAAACTCACCTCCAGTCTTTGACTCAAACTCAACCCAAATTGAGTTTTACTCAGATTTTTACCCAAATCAAGGGGAACTCAACCCTTTACCCAAATTTCCAACGGTAACCTGGCGGTGGTTCTCGTCGCCGGAACTCCGCCGCCGTAAACTCTGGCGAGGGTAGCAGTACAGTACACAGAGCGTGAGGTCGCTCGTCATGGAAGAAGAGAGTGAGGTCGGTCGTGGAAGAAGAGAGTGAGGTCGGTTTCTGGTGGTCGATCTTCTTGGAAGAAGAGAGTCACAGGAGAAGGAGAGAGAGAGACCTGGTTGGGCGGCGGCGGTGCTGGTTCACGATGGCGTCGGCGGCGGCAGATGGTGGCGGCGAGAGGCGGCGTGTGGTGGTGGCAGTGGAACCCTAGAAAATCTGAGTTTAAGGACTGGAGTTGGCCATATCAGATTGAGCTTTTACTAAAAATTTCACTCAAATCTGAGTTTAAAATTGAGTCAGGGTTGGACTTGCTCTAACACACTTAAAAAAGGACGGAGGGAGTATATTTTACCCATATCTCCTAAACACTACTCATATTGCAACATACATTTCTACATGTTTCTCCCAAACATAATTAAGTAAAAAATAAAAAGCCGAGAATGAGCCTCTCAAATACCCCTAAGAATGTTTTAGCTAAATAATTAAGTTATTATCATTTTGTGCTTATTAGCGTTGGGTTTTATCAAATATAATTGGTTTGTTAATTTTAGGTGTTTCATCAATTATCATAACTTTTCTTGTTTTCTAGAAAGCTTCTTTTAGAGTTCTAGTACAATCTCACATTGCTTAACGGCAATAGTTGCTTATATATGGGAGCACAAGTTTTAATTTACTTCTATGGTGTAAATAAGCTTCGCTCCTATCGCGTTTTGCTCCCACGGTTCGCACACTCGTGCATGTTTATGCGCAGGATTGGCCCTAGGGCAAGGCCCAACTTTGAGGCCTCAGATTTTTTTTTTTGGGGGAAAAAGGGCACCGGTTACAAGGATATATAAATATTAGTTTTTCCGTATGATAAGCAAATATGCTTTTCTTGATCCAATTAATGATTAGCTTAATGTAGTTACACTCTTTGTATATGAGTTCGAATCTTGTTCATGACATTTTCTATTTTTTTTTCTTTAACAAGTGCAAATCCCATAAATATAAAACATTACATATTGTACAAAGCTTCCTTAACAAGATTATGGGCAGTGGCTACAATAGATCTAGCTACTTTCATGATTTTAACATAATCAAAACTAGCACATAGATGACAGAAATCCAAGAGAGCATGTTGGGTTAGAACTGGCGCATTCATTGGATTGTTGAGTCCTTTGACAAACTCCATGCTATCGGCAGAGATGCACACTGTCTTCAAATGCTTACTCTTAGCACATTGCAAAGCCAAAATACCTGCTCTGATTTCTACTAAAGTCGCAGAACTCGCTTTGTATTCCATCACTTGTTGGGCTTCCTCTGCATCCTGACCACTATTCTTCACCCAAGCAGCAACTCCTTTTAACGTGCTCGAGTCCCAAGCGCCATCTGTCACAAAATGCTTCACATTGGTAAAGGATGTTCCTCTATTGGATGACCTAAAAATGTGGCTAACTTTTGCTGCTCTCATGCTAAGAGGTTCGTTACCCGCTATGTCCCTAGAGTCAGTCACGGCCTTCGGTTTGCTCTTCCTTTCTAGATCAAAACTGAATCTCAAGGCCGTGAATCTGGCTAAAATTGCATCAAGATCTATTGTCTCTCCTCGAAATACCTTATCATTACGATTACACCAAATAATCCAGAGCATACATATTGAATCTCATATCGCCCTCTTATCTGACACAGTTTTAATCCAACCTTCCAGCCATTCAGTAACTGACACAGGGCTACCACTTGATAAATCAAAACCCAAATGGGAAGCTCTACATATTCTTTTGGAAAGAGGGCACTTAAAGAACAGGTGTTCTAGAGTTTCATGCTCTGTCTCGCACATTGGGCACGCCAACTCGATATCCATTGCCCTTCGACTCAATACATCTTTAACCGCCAGAATGCCATGAACTACTTTCCAAATGAAAATCATGAACTTAGGAGGAAAATTCAAAGCCCATACTTTACCCCATGCCTCAAACGACACTTGTCGTTCTTGTAGCTCCCTAGAATATTGCTTATAAAACTTGAAAAAGTACGCTGTTTTGACTGAAAACTTTTCATCCTTAGCTGGCTCCCAATATGCATGGTTCATCTGGAGAATCCCTAATTGGGACATACAGAGTCAAGATTCTATTTACAATGTCTTCGGGGAATAGATTTGAGATCAGAGGCACCCTCCATTGTAAAGACCCGAAAATTTTAATTATTTTTCCAGAAATAAAGTTGGGGTAATGTGTGGAATGAAGTATAATGATAAAATTAGCTAAGTGATGAGAGGATACATGTGATGTGTAGTGTTGGGGTGGAATTGGTTTACACAAGTCACATTTGGGCTTGTAGTGTAATTTTTGGGGTTAATTTTAAAGTTGTGTGGTGTGGGTGTGTTATATGTGTGTGTGGTGGAGAAAGAGAGAGACAAAGCTCATCTCTCTCCCCTTAGAAAATCAGTCGGCTCTCCCTCTCTTCCTCCGTAGCTTCTCTCAAGCTTTCTCTCCACCAAATCAAGCCAAAACCCGAGCTCCAAACTTAATCCCTTCACAAAACCTTCCTATTTTCTCGTGCTCTACGCGTGGGTGTGCTCATTTCACTCCGGGGTTAGAAGAACTTCTCTTTGCATTTGGAGTGGGTTTCAAGCTCAATCACAAGAGGTAGGGGTTTCTTACTTGCTTGTTAAATTTTGTTGAGAAAAATCCATTGATCTATGAAATTAATGGATGAATCCATGATTTAATTGATTTCCCTATTTCCTTTCATGCTTATTGGTTGATTTGTGTCATAGAATTATGGGTTTGAGAAGTGGGTTTGAATTTGGGTTGAAATCCCCCACTTTGAGTGAAAATCTGTTAGAACAGGTTACTATTCATGTTTTTTGGGCCACGTAAATACAAAATCAGGAAAAGTGTAAAACTATAATGTTGTAGCTCTTTAAATTCCCTACGTTTTGATATATAACTCGTCCGAAACGGAGCTCGGCGTGAAAAGTTATGGCAAAAATACTCGGACTGCTCAAAACCCGTCAAAACCGCCCTGGACCTTAGTGGATCGATCCACCCTTTCCTTTGGATCGATCCACCTTTGCCTGTGGATCGATCCACTCACCTCTTTGGCCAATTTTGGCTATTTTGACCCTTTTGCCTTTGATCGGATAACGTACTTGTTATACTTGATTTTTATTGGCTTAAAACACTTTGAGATACCTACCGTGGACATCATGAGTGATATTTGTTGAGCCTTTAAGTTCCCTTGGGATTCAAGTGACGTGTTTGGTACTTATCGACGCGAGTTGACGGTTGTAGAACGAACTAGGATTTTTTAGCGTTGTTTTGAGTTGAGCTATCGTATGAGCATTTACATGGATCGTTTAAGCTTGAAATGATAATGATGGAAGAAAAGAATGACACGGGGCCCGAAAGGGTATGCCCGGAGTGACACGGGGTCCGAAAGGATATGCCCAGAGTGACACGGGGCCCAAAAGGGTATGCTCGGAGTGACACGGGGCCTTTATGGTATGCCCGGATTATATTGAATGAAACAATTGAATAAGACGCATGATGAGGGTGAATAGAGAGCGTGAGTGGTACTTTTGGTATGTATTGGACACAATGGAGTGATAGTTAATCTAACGTGACAATTTCTTGAACTATCTCTTATATTCGAATTTTCGAGACTTCTTTGGTTACTCTTATTGACTTCCACGTGGATTATGTAATTATTTATGTTTATGAAATTTGGGGTGTTACTCATAAAGACACTTGAGGAATATTTGGACACTCGAGGGACACATGGCTATTTGTAGGACATGTGCGTGATGTATGTGGACTTAAAAGACACTGGTGAGCACGAGTAGAGAAATTGTTTGACACGTGGGTACTCGTGCGATACGTCGGGGTATATGTGAGTATTGTACGGTATATGGATTCACGGGGGACTACATCGACTAGGGTATTCTGTGCGTGTACGTGAGTGCCTAGATATGTGATAAATGTCTTATAATAAATGGGGCTACGTGCGAGATATTGATTGGCGTGAGTCTCACAGACATGTCGATGGATTAGAAATAGAA
>JAXBDA010005815.1:0-22961 GCA_036023075.1 Gaultheria prostrata
GATCTCATTGAGAACTTTAATATGGTGCAAAAAAAATTGAAAATTATTTTGGTAAATACATTATTTTTTAGTTTGAAAATTGCACGTAGTTTCGTAGGGGGCAAACATTTTGGAACGGAGGGAGTACGATTTTTCGTAATGGACTGTCATTTTGGAACGGAGGAAGTAATAAATTTAGTCAAAACTAGTTCGCCTTTAAAAAAAATTTAAAAAAAAAGGAGAAAATGCAGTTGGAATTTATTAATTTCTAAAAATTCTTGGGAATTAAACATATGGCTACGAACCTAGTACGGGTACTGGTGGCAGGACCGGAGGATTAGGAAGAAGCGCGGGCGGTTGGACCAGTGGAGTAGGGCGGACCGGAGGCTTAGGAAGAAGCGCGGGCGGTTGGACCCGTGGACTAGGGCGGACCGGTGCTCTGACCGGTTTTTGAACAGAAGTTGGTTCCTTCACGGCCGGGCAAAGAGCAAGGGCCTGTATGTCACTTTTACGTATTCAATAAGAATAAAAACCTTGGTTTGTGCTTAATTAATTAAGTCAAGTTTATAAACCCATTATTATTATTATTATTTGATAGGCAAGTTTATAAACCCATTGTTGAGTAAATATTTAGTACAACAGCGATATCATGTAACGACGTTGGGAGTATAGAAATAAGAGACTATATCAATCACTAGAAGCGCAAAAATTGTGGAATTTGACTTGACATTTTCGATTAGCCGGTTATGCAATGTAACATCTTTACAGGAGGGTCTTTTAAAGGCGGATTTTCCCGTTTTTCAAATCTGACATAAAAACTGTACAAAGAAGGGTCTTAAAGGGGCGGCTTCACCTATTTGTCAATTCTATAAAAATAAAAAAATAAAAAAAGAGGGCACGAAAGGTACTTAAAAAAAAAAAACTAGACAATTATTTTGAGGCACGCAAAAGCCAAAAAGTAGAGAAACAATTGCGGGACGAACAAACAAATTTTTTTTTAAAGGAAATAGAAGGTTTTATTTTCCTAGACAAAAATTGAGTTTAAGTTGCGGCAAAGCATAACAATTGATGTTTTTAAACTTTTAGCCTAGTTTTGACGTAGTTAATTTGTTTCTTAGCGCACAATTAAACTCGTATTGAATATATAACAACACCATCCAGCAACGATTACATTAAAAGACAGGAATGAAAACCAAAACAACTAACAGTTGAAGCGAGAGTGAATTTCTAACATTACCTCCCCCAGTAATTCCTCGTCAGCATACGATGCCTACAAATAGCACAAAGCGGTTGACGAAAACTTAGAAACTCAAGAGGAACACCGGCACATTCATTCATCAGAACGGTAAATTTTCAATATTTTTTGTTAGGGCTCAAAATTGAGCAAAAGAAAGATATGTAATCGGTCGGAGCCATTAAACAAGTCGAGCCAAGTCCATTTACTAAACGGTTTTGTTTTTTAAAATGAAATGAGCATTTTTGAGCCAAGCAGAACTGTAAAATATTTGGTTTGAAGAGTACTAGTATATTAAACGAATTTAAAACTCGAATTCGAGCTCGGCTCAATTACTAGACGAGTCGAGTCGACCCGAGGCTCGAATTTTTTGAAAGCAAGGGAGAGGCATATGGCATACCCTTGTTGTAGTGACCAAAAGAAACGAAGCGAGCAAAAGCATGCAGAGAAGTTTGAGACCCATTGTGAGACAACAAGAAGCCAAGAGGAAAAATATCAAATGCTACAAAGTTGGTGATCATGATAACGAAGGTGTGGTATTTATAGAGGTTGCATTGAAGGACAATAGTCGTAAGTAAATGGTTTTATTTCTTGTTGGAATTTGTTTTCTTAATATATATTGCAGGAAATTTAATTTATAATAGTTTTATTGTAATTAAACTATTAAATTTTACTTCATTTCCTTTTAAAAATATTTTGTATTTTCCATCAAAGTATGAGTTCCAAAAAAAAATTATTAAACTGAAAATATAGCAAACAAAATATTCTACTTTTTTTTTTTTTTTTTGTGAACAATGTTTTTGTATACTTTAACTAATTCATTTACTATATTGTTGAAAAATGGTACATGCAGAACATGGATTGTTTGTGGGCCTAGGCTTGTGCATTATAGTTCGCATGGGCTTGAAGTTAAGCCCAAATTCCTAGCATTGAAATTTGCCAATTGTACCCGCAATATTTAAGGATGGATTGAAATGTGAATCACAGCCCACTCTGCTTTTCTTATTTCTTAATGGTGAGAGAAAAAAAAAAGTGTTGAAATTTAGGAAACAGAGTAGTACATGAAAATGCATTTGAACTTTAGGTTAATTGTATTCAAGTAACGAATGGAACAGAGGAGGAAAAAAATAGTGGCGGTGGCCACTATAGCGATTTCATTAAGAAATTAAAATTTATTGCCAAATTATAAGGTCCGCCACTACAAGATTTTTATTCATTTATTTTATCTTATAAGAAAGTCTTGGTCATCTGGTTTGCGTTTTAATAAAGGAGGTAAAAAATAGTCCAACTCCAATTTTAGTAGATCAAGAGTGATATTATGAAACATGAGCTCTCTAAATTTTTTTTTAAAAAAAACAAACAAACTGCAAACTTTGTTTTTTATACAAACTCTGTTTGTAAGCTTTTGGACGCGAAAGGGATGCAAAACAAAGAAAGAAACGTAGCGTGTCAAGCTATGTCCATGGGTACAAGTGACATAAGTCCAATATGAGATGTGATACGTGCATATGACAAATATCGTTTCCTATAGATTTTGAATATTTTATTTTGATTTTCCTAAAATCGATAAAAGTCAATATTATAGTCCGACTTTTTTTTTTCTTTAGTACATATGTTTTCCACTACTAAGAAAAAAGTGTCTTTAGTTTGTTTATTTGATTTTAAAAGAAATATATACTACGACCGTTACTCAAAACTGTAAAAAAGTTGAGGATGTTCTTTCTTTTTTTTTACTTTTCAAGCTTACTAAATTTGCATGTATCTATGAAACGTGAGCTCTCTAAATTAAAAAATAAAAACTGCAAACTCTGTTTTTTATACAAACTCTATTTGTAAACTTTTTTACGCGAAAGGGATGCAAACCAAAGAAAGAAAAGTAGTGTGTCAAGCTATGTCCATGGGTACAAATGACATAATGTCTATATCAGCAATGTCCAATATCAGCTGTGATGCGTGCATACGACAAATATCGTTCCCTATAAATTTTGAATATTTTATTTTGATTTTCCTAACATCGATAAAAGCCGATATTATAGTCCGAATAAAATTACTTATTGATCCCCGAAATTAGTTGAGGTGCACATAAATTAGTTCTTACGCATGAGTTATAAAAATAAAATTAATTCACATTAGTCATGTAACATGTTATCAGATGACAAATATTAATACACCATAGAAATATGAGATCCTAGTAGTTAAATTAAATGCAACCGGCCTAGATTTCTAATCCCACAAACGGTAACATAAAATTTAAGATTGTCCAAATACAAGGATTCTTCTTTCTGCTCTTTACATGTGATATCACATGGCATAATAAAATTAGTCAACCTACTACAATAAGTTCCCTTGAATTCATCAAGTTGAATTTCTATACAACTATAAACTAAGGGTACATGGGGTGTTTCTGACCATATATGTTTCTCAAGTTTCTGGGACTTATGCGCAGGGCCGGCCTTGAGCTAAGGCATAAGAGGCGAGCGACTTAAGCTTTCGAATTTTGGCCCAGAATTAGGGCCAAAATGGGGTGTAATGTATATTTTATATAGCACATGTATAACAAAATGAGCTATCTAGCCCAGTAGAAATGCTTAGTTTTGCTATCTAATATGTACACGCTTCAAGTCTTGAGGCCTCTCTTCTCCAGTAAGAATATTTTTTTCCTTTTACAAGTTCATCTTAGGCCCCGAGAATCTCAGGGCCGGCCCAGCTTATGCGTATCTCGATTAATCTTTAGGAATCAATCCCACCGTCCAATAGTGATAGGCCTATGTAAAATTGCAGCAAAGTTTCGTACTCGCTCTATATGAGTTCAAAGTATATGAGATGCTTCAAACTTTCTATTCGACACCTTAAGAGAAAGCAAGTTTCTAATTCTCAAGGCTTCACCACTTCGAATAAGTTGTGGTACTATTTGAAGAATAATTTTTCAAAAATTGAACAGTAAGATAGGCTTCCTAGGAATAACACCGTTCTTGGATCCCATAATTAAATTCTTTCGGTTAGACTTGGATCTCTCTCCTATTTCTCTATTTGCAATCTCTGCTGTTCAAAACACTAGGACGGCATAGATGTACGGTCGGACACCACGTGGCCATATCCAACCAGCACCCAAGGTTTTCTCGATGTAGTGAGAAAGGAATATCCAAATGGAAAGAAGCTGATAATGAAGTCAAAAACCGAATTTATTTATTGAGTTTCCACATCACTTTTGTTATTTCACTAAAATCCATCCTGAAATTACTCAAACCGTTTACAGTTAGTTTACAATCCGGTTCTGCTTACACACCCGATAAATTGTTTTGTCTGCGAGTCGTTTTCAATCCGTTTAGTTGTCTACAATCCGGTTCTACTTACACGCCCAATAAATTGTGAAGTCCTCGAGTCGTTCGAGCCAATGAAAGGACCAAGCAACTTCATCCTTATGTTGTTTGCGATTGTTAATTGAAAAACTCTACCGTCAGCCCACGATAAAAGTACTCTTTGATCAGTACGAGTGTACTATTGGAGATAAAAGTGTTCATACTCTTACCAATCAAAGAGTACTCTTATCTTCCGCCTAATGAACTGACAATAGAAAGACCGTCGTTAATTTGTTTAGAAGTTAGATTTGCCTAGATTCATGCCTAATTTTCTCAAGTTTTGATATATCAAGCTCCTGGCACACCTGCGCACTTTAGCTTCGGTCTAAGTGTAGACTCTTTCGGAACACAATAGTACTATTACATTTTCCATTAAAAATTAGAAAATAAGAAATAGTGAAAAAAAAAAAGTACACAATGGATTTCATAAATATGTTACGGTAAATGGTACGTATTAAACTTTATTACATCACCAATAAAATCTAAACTAAGGCAAACATTGAATGAACACAACATTAAAAACGTCACTTATCGGAAAAAAAAAAAAAAACATAAAAACAACATCGTCAACATAACGAAGATGAATTTTTTGGATCAAAGAAAATTACCACAAAAGGTATTTCCCTTCACTTATAAATACAAATTTCCAAGCGATGTTAGAACTAGAATTCCCGGACACTACTTCAAATACAAATGTATTAAGAGCAGTTTGATGTGTGGGCTCACATACATCAAACGGCTCCGAAAATAGCTGTCCGTAGCTGTGTTGGGAGTTATGTTCTTAGTTTTTGTGTAGTGGCTGAGGACACGGGGTGACTTTGTCCTCGTAACAGGCTTCCGTCCAACCGTCGCACGGGGTTTTTCCGAAATCGGGTACACATTTGGTCTTGGTACAGCACGCGGTGCATATTCTCTGGTAGTTCGTTTTCATGTGTCCTCCGTTTATTTCAGCGAACCTCGTACAATTTGTTGCGCACCCTGTAAATATGCATTCATATATCCCGGCATATTAATTAAGCACAATTATAACAACATGAATTTTCAAAAATAAAATAGAATTTGGAGAAGATATTTAAGTTAATCAAGAAAACTCGATGGCAAGTAAAATGAATAGTCCATTTTCTTCTTCTTTTTTTTCGTTACGTAGTCCATTTTCTTCTTTGTATTCGGTTAAAATGAAATTTCGTTGTAGAAATCTCTATATAAATTCTTTTTTTAACTTATTAACTGAATGACTCTTTGCAGATACATAAATTAATTATTCTCAAACTTCTTAAATTTTTTTCGTAACAACTCCTGGTTTTTGAAATCCAAAGCTATAAGTAGCTTGGGATTGACCATAAAATGTGGTACTTAAAATTTAGAAAAAATCATTGAAGAGGTTCTAAAAAAATAAAAATAAAAAAAGAAATGAAGGAAATTGTTCATTAATTCACTCCCTCTTCGGCAGTGGCAGAGCAGAAATCGAAGTTGGAGAGGGTCAGATTATGAAAGAAATTTTCGTACTATGATTTTTTTCAAGACTAATTACAGTTATTCGAGTTTTAATGGGATGGTTTTGATAAATAAAAAATTAATCTCGAGTATTTTTTGAAAATCTTACTCCTTCCGAGACTCCGCTCCGCCCCAATTTGTTGGTCATGTGTTGATTTTAATGTAACTTTCAAATTGTTCATATCTTTCAACCTATAATGTATCTAATGTGTAATATGGATCTTATTTGATAGATCACAATTAGTGTTATTACACAAAGATTTTAAAATCTCTAAAAATATTAGGAGTATAAATTGAAATATATGAACAATTTAAAAATTAAATTGAAATTCTCACAGGACCAATAAATTGGAACGGATGTCGTACAACATTTGATTACTTTCACAAGAAAATTTCTTGCGCTTTTAGTAAGGAAATAAAATTTATGTTACCTTGTTTATATGAGTTCTACGAGCAACTTAACTATACAGTGCTTTTTACTATTTTCAAGCTAATAAAAGGTTAAATATCCTTTTTTTTTTCCTCGTTCTTGAGACCACTTTTCGCTCTAATCAAATGGACCCTAAGTACATATGGAAATTACTAACTCAAAGCTCTTACCATCAATAAAGGTAACCCTAGTTTAATATGTGTCCTACTAGAGGTCGTTTAATAAATGGGCCGATTCTTAACCTGTAAGTATTTGGTTCGCGAAGCTGGAGTATATATGTATATCAATATCTCATGTACATATATATATATATATATATATATGTTTGTTGGTAACGTAGCTTGAATGATTGCTTTAAGATATTATCCAACACGCTACAAGTGTTAGCTCGCTTTCAGGCCCCCGTTCCACTAAGGTAGTTTTGTTTTAAAACTCTCTTGATTTTTGTGTTCACACCTTTTTATGTGATGTATTGTGAGAGGATGACATGTCTCAATTTTTGGAAAAAATTGGTTTTTGGAAAAAAACAGTTAGTGGAACACTCCCTGAGTCTCTCTTGTGCATATTTTGGAAGACTAGCTCGTTTTGCCAGGTTTGATTATAAAATTCTTTTTTGCCGTTCCAAAAAAAAGCTTGTTTTACCAGAATAATGATGGCGATCCTTCAAACAGGGCTCCCCATGAGGAGGGGGATAAACCGGAGCTTGGGCAGGAGGAGGAGGATGAACCGGAGCTTTGGCAGGAGGAGGGGAATGAACCGGAGGTTTGACGGGAGGTGGACATGGAGCTGGAGCCTTCTTCGGGGGAAAGACCTAATTTTTGAACAACAGTAAAATCTTTGAAAGCATAATCTTCACGAATCACAAGTACTCCACTAGAACAAAAACTCTAACTATGTGACAACTACGAAAATCAACAAAATCAACTTATTTTGATTGCTCAATTTAGCGCACATTATATTACTCCCTCCATCCCATTTTGATTGATCCATACTATTATGCGTGCCTTTTTGTAAACTTTTGTAGTTTTCAATCTATAATTCATTTTATATTCAATATGAATCTTATTTGACAGATCTCAATTAATTCTATCAGACAATTTCAAAACTCTAAAAATATTATAAATAAAAAGATGTAAACATTTGAAAATTGTATGGATATTCGTAGGGAACAAAAATGAGACAGAGAGAGTACAATTAAACTTACCTCAAACAAATCTCTCCCGTCTCCAATCGACGAAACCTGCAAAAACAAAGTATATACAACGTTGAGATTAGATGACAGTATGAAACATCAAGGAAAAAATGAATAATATTTGGTGAGATTAATGCATGCAAATGTGAATGTTTTGTTGAAGAAAGTGGATCTATATATGTACGTACAGTTGTGGCAAATAAAACTGAGTAGGCCAATATAAAGAGAATGGCTTTGGTAGCCATGGTTGATGAGGAGGAAAAGAGCCAAAAACAAAGGTTGGGGAGGGGGGGAGGGGGAGGGGGAGGATTGACTAGAGAAGCTAGCTAGGGTTATAAAGATTTGTGTTAAGTGATGAATTAATCATACTATGAAACTGTGTTATATATAGAGAGATAAACAATGTGTTATGTGGAGAAGAGATTTGCAAGTTGGCATTTTTATTTCTTTTGATTTTAAATGACAGATAACCATACAGTAAAAATGATAATCCTATTTTTGAAGAACCTGTACGGGTCTGGAGTTGGTGCTGGACAGGGAGAGCGCAGCACCAACACCAATACCGGACCCAACTCGTACATTGGAATCTGTAGTAGATTAATGTGACAATGTCATTTTTGTAATTAAAAGTGGTCTTAAAAAGTTCCTTTCATTCTTCGTGGCATAAATTGAGCACAATTTCAACTTCTTCTTCTTTTTTCATACATAGCATTAATGTGACTGCGCCACTCTCTCTCTCTCTCTCTCTCAACTCTTCACAGCCCCATTCTTGCAGCCCCTCATTCCCCTCCCCCTCCATGGGTTGCACACCCCTTGGGTGGCGGGAGGGGAGGGACCAATCCCCTTTCTAGATCTGGTTTCCCCTTCCCCTTCTGCACCATATCCACCTTCCGTTCGCCGATCGTTGGAACTTGGCGTTCCGCAGCCCTGTTGGGCGTCACGATTCGTCTGCTCCTCCTTTGCAACCTTACGGGTTCCGGCGGCTTCTTAGGTCTCCGGTAGAGGAGCGTGACCGGTTGGAGGTTTGGCTAGAGAAGGGCTGCTCAACGACGAAGGGGAGTGTATCTCTTTATTTTCGTTTTTTTTTGTTTTGTCCGGTTTTAGGCCGGTTATGTCCGGCTTTAGGCCGGTTTGTCCGGACCTTGTCCGGTGTGTCCTGTTGGTTTGGTCATATGCTTTCTCGTTGTATTTCTATTACCTGTTTTCGTTGGAGTGTCCGATCTGTGGACTCCCAACCTTTCCGGAATCTTTGATGAATACTATCTTCAACTTTTGACAAAAAAAAAAAAAAATACTCTTTAATTAACGTGTATTCTTCTGTTAAACAAATTATATGAACAAATTAAATAATTAATACGGAGTACTGACTTGTGCTGACAAAGAAATCATAACTACTAAAACTTCTATCACAAAATTGACTTTTGCTTGGGGTGTTTTCGACTACTGAGGGTCCTAAAATAGTACTAATTTTGATGGAGTTTCTTGATACGGCTAGGATCCTTTCCGGTTCATGAAAAAAATGGATTGATCCAGTTTTGATATGTTTTGAATTTATCTTGATCGGAGATCATTTATCTAAATGAAATATTTTGATTAACTGTTGATCGATGTCAAATTAACATTATTTTTTGATATTGTTTCAGTTTTCAACCATCTCTACAAAATTGAACAATTATGATACTCAGAGTAAAGTTGGGATGAACCCAAAAGTGTGACATTTACGCTGATCGATCTAGTTTTTTCAATATACAAAAAATGATAACCTAATTTAGCACTTAAAGTCAACTATATACAACCATAAAAGTCAGTTATGTTTCCTCTCTTTCTCTTTTATTAGGAGTTATGTTTGTGTGATATCGCATTCTATATCACTTAAGAAATTAGTGCCTTGAATCCAGAGTTCGCCAGTGATCAATGATTGAGACTTAATTGGAGGTTTGCTCCCTCCTAAGATCTCATGTTCAAAACTTCTTAAGTGTGTTATCAAGTCATTTAAGGCTATACAAAGCTTTGTTCTGTCTCTAAACGAGGCCCCTACTAGTAGACGGGATTGGTCTCCCAAAATTAATTGAGATTCGCGCAAATTGGACGGACAACTGATTTTAAAAAAAATCAAATTAAGCGCCTTCTAAATTGAAACAGCATTGCACTAACTTTATCAAACAAAGATTAACAACTGGGATTGCTATCCTTAGCTTTCCTTATGTCATACTTCAAAATCTTTTGAAAAGGAACAAAGACAGATTAAAATTTTCTATTCATCTATAGTAAGAAACACTTTTTCCCTGTCCAATTGCTGGGAGCACTCCTGAATAAGAAAGTATTACTCTTGGCTCTTTTTATTCCTTTGAATTGACTGGTCATCACTTCATCAATCAAGTAAACAAATTGAGCTTACCTAATATAACATTTTATAGTATGTTTAATGACCCAAATCACATGCTCCTAATCTTTAGTGGGGTCCAGGAATCAATCACTGACATTGTTATAAATATATTCATTTTTGTTGCCAATAAACTCAACATGTTTGTCGAAAATTAGATAAAGAAGAGCTCTTTTTTGGGATAGTCTCATACCCAATAGGTGAATATTCCAATAGGATTCTATCTCTTGCTTGCATCTAGGGATGTTGTTAACTTTCTTTCTTTTTTTTAACTATTCTATATAGATTCAGTTGCTATTCATATATTTTCTTTACTAGAGTAGAATTTTAAATTCTTCTACAAATAGCTAAGCCAAAGACATCCTAAATTTATGGTAACATTAAGTGACTCTATCCAATAGGCTTCTAACAAGTAATCGACTACGTACTCTCTTTTATTTGATAATATATCAAGATGTTTAGACTAATTTATGCACACACAGACTAATTTTTCGGTAGCAATGATCCCATCATCATTAGTAAGGGCATAATTGAAACCGGAGCAAAACTCTGCTCATAAGAGATGATAGCACCCGAAGAAAGGAAGCCCTTAAATCTCAAGCAATGACTACCAAGCCAACTCTTTTTTCTTTTGCCAAGTTGACTCTTAACAACATTTGAACACTACTTTGGGCTCTTTAAGAACTTATATGACCGAAGACTAATATGAGGCCATAGTTGAAAATACTTTGGATAGTTGGGATGAGGTAATATACCCCAGCCTCACTGTAGTGACCCAGAGTCCATAGTTGAAGGTTTAGATAGTTTGTACTAGGGGTGGACGTCGTGTCGTGTTGTGTCGTGTCGTGTTCGTGTTAGAATTCTCTCAAACCTAACCCGGCCTGTTTAGTTTTTCGTGTTATCGTGTTGTGTAATATTAGAGTTTCGTGTCAGGTTCGTGTCGTGTTATCGTGTCTTTCAATAAATTCTCGTGTCGTGTCGTATTCGTCGTGTTATCTCGTGTTCGTGTTAGAATTGTCTCAACCCTAACCCGACCTATTAACTTTTTGTGGTATCGTGTCGTGTCATGTTTGTGGTTCGTGTCCGGAATAGATGATCCTAACCCGCTAATTTTGTGTCGGGTTCGGATCGTGTCGAAAATTCCCACCCCTAGTTTGTACTTGTTTGGTTACAGGGTTTTGAAGCCAAGAGGAGTAATCTAAAAAAGTATAATAGTTCAATGGGGCAAGTATAAATTAAGCCAAGATCATATGTTGATTATGTTCCCTATTGGCTACTCCCTCCGTCCTAAATTGCTGGTCCTTCTTTCCATTTTGGGATATCCCAAAATATTTGTCACATTTCTAAAAACATCCATCAAAACAGAGTCACTTTCCAGTTTTACCCTTAAAAAATACTTTTTACATCTCAATTTTTTTGACCATTATCTTTTATTTTATAATGGTTCTTATGATTTTGAAAACTTCGTATAATAAAACTAATTGATATCTATAAAATAAGATCCATATTGCATATGTTTTGAGTTTCATATAAACAGTTAGCCCCACAAATTGATCACAGTAATTTTGACTGAACTTATGGACAAAATAGAAAAGATAATACAAAATTTTCACATCCCAAAAAAATTTACCCTCCGAGAAGGACAAGCAATTTGGGACGGACGGAGTATTGATTAGCGATCCATTCGGGATTGGCGCGCAAAGGTACGAGGAGAGAGAAAAACGCCTACAGCTACGCTATGCCTTCCATCTCCTCTCTCTCTCTCTCTGGGTTCTCTCTCTTCGGTATTCAATCCAATTGACAGGCCTGAAGAAGGCGACGAAGGGACTGCTGATCTAGAAATCAAATTCAGTAGTCCCATTCATCAATTTATACCATGCCCAAAAAAGGGTAATTCTTGCTATTCCTTTGCTCTGTGATTATATTCCTAATTCTTGCTATTCCTTTGCTCTGTGATTATATTCCTTTTTCCTATTAAGTTTTAGGGTTTTTTTTTTTGTAGTGGTTTTCTTGACAGGTGTTATGGAAACCCATAACCTTTTAGCAATTCCAATTCTTCATTGTATTGCTAAAACAGAAGCAGCATGAAAAAAATTTATGTGCACAATGACAATTGGCAAGCTTTATTACATTCATATGGAACTGGTTATCAGTTACTGATTGGTTCAATGGATTTTTGTTTGGTTTAGTTTTGAGGTAGGTTTTTTAGGTAATGAGTTGAGAGAGATACGGAAATGAGAGTAATAATTAGAGAAAAGAACTTATTGGGGACCGTGTTGTGAGGGAGGGGAGGGTTGGTTCTGGAAAACCAAAGTGAACAAAGTTCCTTGCTCAATGCTCGGGTTCAAGTTTTCGTAGCTGTTTTGCAGGCTAAACATACATTCGGGCTAAATAGCATGTGGTCGGACCTTAGCTTCGGCCCAGGGCGGTGGTGTCCTTGCAGATGGTTATGTGATATGTGATGCTTAGGGCAATACTCCCGGTCGGATATATGGGGCGGTGGAGTCTATCCTTTTTTTTTTTTTTTTTGAGTAAGAATTAAAGAAACCCATGGTCCCAGTTCTTTTATGTCCATAAAGAATGCTTGAATCCTTGCCTCTAACTTGGAGTTGTTTTGTTCTCTAAAATGGAGATATAAAGCTTTGTTGGAGATGATCTTACTACACCTCTATAATTACACAAGGTGGTGTGTATAGTGTATACTATAACCAAGGTATTAAATATTAACCCCAACCCAGGGAAAAAAGTTTGCAAGACAATTTCAGAGTCCATGGATGAAGGGCAGGGCTATTTTGGGGTCAATCAATCTTGGCGGTATAGCTTCATGCCTCATAACATTTCGAGTTTGACACCTAGTGTCATTAAGTACATACATGATCTAACGATGGTGGAAAATGTTGATTTCTGGATTTTTAGCATTGAAGATATATACAATTACAGCTCCACTTGTTTTCTATTTTTGGCCATAGTCTATGATTTTTTCGAGAACTAAGACAACTTTAGCAACAACAACTAGGTAAATTTGCAATGGCGGATATTGCATTACTGTCTGTTTTTGGCCAAGTACTTGCTACTGCAGGAAAGAAAAGACAAAAAGAATTATTGTAACGGAAAAGGAGTGTTTGGAATCGAGAATTTTGGACATTATAACTTAGCTGCATGTGCACACGTGCTTCTTATCATGAATTCACGTAAGGAATGGAGGCAAGCGGGAGTGCCTACAAGGATTGTGGACTGTAAAAACTTTTTAGTTAATAATATGGGAATGTAATCTAATTGCTTCCTGTGGTGCATTCTTTTCTCTTCTCAATACTTGTTTGATTTCCATCCCTTTAGTGGAATGCAGTTTTTAAGATTTGTTTTCTTTAGTATCAAAGTTGAAACTTACCTTCTTTATGAATAATTGCCAACAGAAACTCCAGTAATTGACACGTATGGGACCTTTGCACGCTGAAACAAAACAGACATCTTCGGTAATGGAATCCGAACACAAGACCACCCCTACTGGTGGTTTGAGGATGCATGATAATTCTGATGCCAATGGAGTTGATCTTTCCTCATCAGGAAAAGAGCTAAGATCCTCCTCCTCCAAATCAGCCTCTTCGTCACCCGACTCTCCCTTTGATGATCCTTTCCCAGATGATTACTTTGAGATTAATGAGTCCGAAAATGGCAAACAGAGTATTTCTGGAAGTTCAATTGTAAAAGATGAACAATCAAATCATGGACAGAAGAAGTCAGCTGAGTCCCCTCCAATCCAGTCGATGGATCGATTTGGGGACGCGTCACACAGGATTCCATCATCAGTATTTGCAAGAACACAATCTAAGACCCCAGTGGAGTGGAGTGTAGCTTCCAACGAGTCACTTTTCAGCATTCACATGGGAAATATGAGTTTTAGCAACGATCCTATGTTTTGGCGATCCGGAGAGCTGGGATTGCCTGGAGAAAGTACCACGTCTGCTAAAATGTTCAACTTCACACCTAATCAACCACCAATAAATGAACTGGCTAGTACGGGTAAATCAAGTGAGGATGTTGCTAAAGCAGCTGTTGAAACCATGCAGGAAGTCATAAGGGAACATGCAGAAGAGAAAAGAAATGAAAAGGTGTTTCTAGCTCCTTCTGTTTCGGGCCGCTCCGACATCAGTGGTGCTAGTACCAGATCTTTTGCCTTTCCCATGTAAGCTATGCTGCCTGCCCCTTTCAACTAAGAAAATATGAGGTTTTAGATTCTACTTATGGACGATCTTGCTACTAATATTATATCACTCTCATTTGAATTTCTGTTCTCTTTGAAGGACAGGTATGTATTGTCAACTGCCCTGGGCCCATGACCCCGGCATGTGCATATATTTCATGTTTAAGATACGCGCATAGGATATTTCGTCAATTAAGCTTGTTAAACATACATTTTTGCGTGTTTGCGAAGAGTTGGGGTGAAACATTCAGTTGTTTATGTACCATAAATATTGCTTGACATTCAGCTTAGTGGAATTATATTCTTGCAAGGTGTTTTTGTTTGTGTTTTTGTGCAAGTTTACTTTCTTTTGAGGAAGGATATTGATACATGATAAATGTATTGGACAACAAGAATCAAATTAATTATGAGAACATACGATGTAAATTCAACATACTTATTATCTTCTTCTTTAAGGTGCAAAGTGTTTAGTGTCTCTATTGCGATAAGATCCTCGCTTCCCTATTACTGCTATCAGGAGAAGTTACGGTAGGAGAAGCTTCAAACAAAGAGGTGTAAGCAAAGTGTTGGAAAACTATTTTGGTACTTAATTTCAAATACCTTCTGTATCTATAAATTTACCTATACTTTTGCCAAATTTGAAGAAATTGTTTTCTGGTTCTTGATATGTTCAGGAACTATCACATTCATACCCTTGAGTCCTTGAGGAGTATTGATAGAATACTCGCCTCTGGTCACAGTTATGAAACCAGTCCTTCCTCAATTGTGTCAAACGGATGTGCTTTTGGAGTGTACCGTGCATTCATCGATTTTGCATATCATGTTTAGTAGAAGATGCGTTGCCATATTATCATTTTTTCCTTAAACATGGAAAGGTATATACATGTATGTATACATGGTTTTACTAACCTTTTCAGTAGTAGATGGGTTTTGGAAGTTGAGTACATTTGGATGGGTATTCTTCATTTGCCTAGGATAAGGATAGGGAGAGATACTGGTGACATTCATTGCTTATTTTGTTATTGTGGTTGGTAAGCAGAAGAACTAGGTACAGAAACCTAGAAGACCAATACTTCCATTTGCATCATTAGTGCTTGTCTCATTTGCGCAATTGCGCGCTGGGCAAGAATGTTCGAGTGATGATGTTACCAAGTTGAATGAGAACTCTGAAAAACCACCATTCATTTTTCTAGCAGAATTCCCATTTGGGAATAGATATCATTTGCACGTCTTCTGCGTAGAACTAGTGCACACGAAGGCCTCTTTCATCCCATCATCTCATATTTCCCACTTTGTTCATTCCCATGAGATTTTTATTGGATAACTGGAATTATATTGCTTGTATTTACAAAACAGTCTACAACATTGAAATATCTCTAAAATTGCAGACTTGGGAAATGGGGTTCATCGAAGAGAAGTGGTTCACCCAGGGTAGGCCCGGAGCACTCTCAACCCCAGACGCCAAAACAGGCACATCCACAGGCACACGAGCCACAGCAGCAGCCACAGCCAACGGCTCATCTACCACCTACCCCTCAGACCAAATGGTTTTCTTGCTTCACATGTTGCTCTTGACAGTCTGGCCGAGACAATTTCTTTGACAAAGAAGAAAAAGCTTGTAAGATTCTTCACTTTTAAATTTCCTTTGATTCCAACCCTTGATGGAAAATGAGTTAGAGCAGAAGTTTTATGCAGAAACCCTATATAAATGGCGTGGGAGTAACATCGTTTAAATGTCAATTTGACATTTGTGATGCAGAATGGTGGTGGTTTTGTTTTGAAATCAAAAGGAGCACGAAAGGCATCATCATTCTGTATGAGATCCGTGTATGAAAGTTCTATTTGTTTCCATCGAAGGTTGTGGGAAATACTCGAATATTGGAAAAGATAATAGCTATAAAAATGTTAAAGTGTTCTATTCCGGTAGTCTATAACTTGCTTTTCTTCATCTGCTTGTTGGATTCAGGTATATAGGATTTGTAGAATGCAGAAAGAAAATATATGCGGCTGATGGAAACAGATTCTTTTCCCAGTATACCAGTCCTCTTCTAGTTTCGGAAGGGTGTAGGATTTTTTTTGACGCTAATATATTGATCGATTCTAACACGGATGGCCAGGTGTAGCTGTTGAGAATCTGGACATGATAGCATTTTGTAGAGCCCTTGAATTGTCATTAGTGTTTAGATTTGTGTTCCATGTCCTGTTGAATATGTAGAGCACTGCTACATACACGGAAAGGGTACCCAGAAAGCACCCATAATTTGAACTTCAACGGTCCAGATTGACTTCAAGTGAATCTAGACCGTTGAAGTTCAAATTCTGGGTGCTTAAGTCAATCTAGACCGTTGAAGTTCAAATTCTGGGTGCTTTCTGGGTACCCTTTCCAGGTACCTAGACTTTCTGATTGAGAAGGAGAAGAGAATGTGAGATACTGTAAATGTCAGAACTGGCTTGGCTGTGATCTTGATTTAATTGCGTGTGGTGCTGTTGATATTGAATACTAGTAGTTTTATATTTTAGCGGATAGAGCATATTGTTTGTTTGGTGTCTGGTTTTGGAGAAAATTTTGTGAGCCGGACAGTGGCGGTACCCGTCGGCGCATTGAGCTGTCCAAATGTGTTTTGGACGGTCCAAATTTGTTAGGATAAATTTGCACCTAAAATTTACAAAAATGTTCCGCATGCAATTTTTTCTCGTGGTTTTGAGCCTTTTTTTTATATTTTGTGATGGCTAATGAGAATATATGGCTGTTATAATTCAATTGCTGGTATGGAAAGTTTTGTATGGTTTTCAACATTGGGCATTGCATAGCGGAGTCCGGATCCTCTAATGTGACAATTCTTCTGTGGTACTCTAATGCGACGTCCTAAACTTGATACGTCACACTTTAGCATATTTATGGTGAAGTATTTATTAGAAAAGATTCAAAATGTCGTTTGGGTTTAGACCATGCCCAAAAATTAGTGGTATCTAAAAATTCTACAAACCTTAATTAGCTGTTAAATTGTCTATTTCCAATCTTTGTTTTTGAGGATTAATCATTGAGCATGGAGTAATAGAAATTTGATGTACTTCAAAGATCAAATTACAAGTGTTAAAACATGCAATTATGGGAATTTGGGTGTGTAATTGACTTCTCTAAAACCACAAGAATATTAGGAATATGGGCTTGTGGGCCTGATGTGTCCTTATGAGTTGGATAATGGAAAAAAAAAAGCCCTGTAAAAAGAGAAAGCAAATCAAAGGGCAATTGGCCTAGCGGTAAGTAGCCTTTCTATAGGGGTGAGGTTGTGGATTCGACTCCTGAAAAAAAAAAAAAAAAGAAGAGAAAGCAAAGGCGTGAGTTGGAAGAAAGTCTATTCCATTGATTCCAAAGATGTCTTGTCTTTTTATTTTTGGATCTCCTAAAATTATTGTCCTTTTGACTAGCCATGGGAGAAAAGTTGAGCCATTTATTTAATTACTCCTACCTTTTATCTCATATTCATATTTGAACACAAAATTGGAGGAAAAGTTTTTCTTGGAGGAAAAGTTAAATTAGACTCTAAAATGTAATCATTGCATTTCATAAATGAGCCACTGTGTTCGGTTGACAGTTTTGAGAAATAATTTTGAGATATATCATGTCTGTCTGTTAAAAAAATTGTATTTTCAAAGCAGGACCAAAATTTTGGAACGAATGGAGTATTATAATTGGACCTATATTAGGCGTGTGGTTTTTCAATTTCTTTTTTGTCTTGCAGTCTGCCATTTTGAGACTTTTAGTAAAAGCCGAATCTTAAGCCGTTGGTATACTCAAAATGCGAGGTGTCAAGCATGATTAGTCGCATTTTTAGCAAATCAACGGCTATAGTTATGGTGATCTGCACAAGGGCCAAACTACCAGGGGTAAAATGGACTTTACGTCATAATATATTGCTCTGAGGTTGAGTTTTCCGTTAGATTTTATGGGATTTCCCATAAAATCAAGCACTTGATAAAATCACTCTCTTTCCCATTAGATAAAATCCAAGTGTGATTAAATCACCGCCCAATGCATCATTTACCATTTTGCCCTTTCTTTTCTTTAAGGGGCCCCACCATATATGAGTAATGATTGTACTTTTTTTGGGCAGGGGCAAAATAGTAATTATGCCTTTTGTCCTTGTGCCATGTACAATGCAGTCTCATTTTATCACTGCCTCATTTTATCAAATGAGATTGGAAGGGAGATTAAATCGCAGATTTAATCTTTTGAAAACTGAGCCTCAATTTAAAAGGAAAAAGTTTCCAGTCCTACTACTCTTATTATACGAGGATCAAATTGGAGAGAAAAATTTGGGTGTAGGTCGGTTATGGTCACGTGTTGTCTTATTGTACATCTCGACCGTTTGAAAATATTTTGGATGGCTTAAATTGCAATAGCAAGATGAGAGAGGGGGAAGTATGGCCGAGATGCACGGTAAGACACTGGTGGTCGTACCCGACCGACACCCGAGAGAGTGGCGTTGATGCAGAACAGGTAGCGACCCAATTCTATGATTAGTTGGATCGATCAAAGGCTCGGAGGCCCAAACATCGCTTAATTGAAAATTGCCAAATTGGGCAATTTATCCACGAGCCCGAATTGGGCCCAAATTTGGTAGGCTGAAGCAGAATCGCGCTGCGGTCAATACTCACCACCCTAAGTCGTGACGCATGGTGGATTTCGGCCAAATTTCTTCGTTTAGGCCTTCAATTTCGTTATTTTGCTATTTTAGGAAATATTTAGATTTCAAATTACTCTTAGCGTGTTATTCTGTTTTTATTGATTCCAGTTGGAAAAGTCTTAGATTTGTTTTTAGTTTTCAATTTTGGTAGTTTTTTTGAGATATTTTTATTTTTTAGTAAGTGTTTTAGGGTTTGCTAGGGTTTTCAGTTTGTAATATCTATTATTCTGCAGCTTTTAATCAATTATAATTCAGAGTTTCATCCATTTCTCTTGTGGATTTAAGAACTCTCGTGGATTCAAGAACCTACCTATCTCATTTGGAATAGTACACTAACTATTGAATTCCGTTGCGTCAGACGTGTACAAAGCCGTTTGATCAATTGATCCCCAAATCGAATAACAAGCTTAAGCTGGACTATCTCAAGGAGCATTTGGCTATTATTCAATCTTATGATTCTCTGGAGGTGTATCAATCACAACAACAAAAAATCAAAAGTGAAATTGAGGTTCTTCTTGCTCGGGAGGAAATGTTCTATCACCAAAGATCAAGAGTACGTTGGCTGCAGTATGGAGACAGGAACACTGGCCTTTTCCCATGCCTCTATGGTTCAACAAAGGCAACAAAACCAACTTTTGAAGCTCAAGAGCGACAAAGGAGCCTAGCTTAACACTGTTAAAGAGATCAATGCCGAATTGAGGGGGTATTTCCACAACCTGTTTCAAAGTGCTGGCCCTCCTGATATGGTTGATGCCCTCTCATTCGTCCAACCAACCATCACTCCAGCCATGAATTCTAGCCTTATCAGACCTGTTTCTCCTGAAGAAATTGAACAAGCAGTGTTTCAATTAGGAGCTCTCAAAGCTCCAGGGCCGGATGGTTTCCCGGGCCTGTTCTACCAGAGATATTGGGAAACTGTGAAAACCTCTACAATTGATGCAGTCAAGCGCTTCTTTGAAATTGGTTTCCTCCTCAAGGAATTCAATCTCACAAATCTTGTCTTGATTCCAAAGTTACCTGCCCCAGAAATGCTAACCCATTTCAGGCCTATCTCTCTTTGCAACCTATGCCTAAAAATCATCACCAAAATCCTTGCTAATAGACTCAAACCCATTCTTGACCAGATTGTTACTCCTCACCAGTTTGCTTTTGTCCGTGGCCGTCTCATTCAAGATAGCATCACTATAGCCCATGAAGTTTTTCACCACATGAAAATTAACCGGCGTGGCTCAACTTTCGACATGGCCATCTCCCTGGACTTCAATAAAGCTTACGACAGAGTTGATTGGGGTTTTCTTGAAGCAGTCCTCAAACAAATGGGATTTCATGATACTTGGGTTCACTGGGTTATGCAAACTGTTTCTACAGTTCGATTTTCTGTTTTTGTGAATGGTGCAAAAAGAACCACAGTTATCCCATCCAGAGGATTGCGTCAAGGGGACCCCCTATCGCCATATTTGTTTCTTCTGGTCATAGATGTGCTCTAAAAATGCTCAAACAAGGGCTCGCTGATAAAGCTTTTTCGGGGATAAAATTAAGCCCTTTCTGCCCAACTCTTTCCCACCTTTTCTTTGCCAATGATGCAATCTTGTTTGCTAAAGCTAGCGCAGAAGAGTGTGGCCAAATCTTGAAAATCCTTGACTCCTACAACAAAGCATCTGGTCAATTGCTCAACTACAGTAAGTCGGGTGTCTCATTTTCTTCTAACACCCCAAATGCCCATCGTCAGGAAATGTGTGAGCTTCTTCAAATGCCCCCTCTGAGCAAGAAAGCTAGGTACCTTGGACTTCCAGCTTTTTGGGGAAAATCTAAATTTGAAGCCTACAATTATTTGTTGGAGAGGACTATTATTAAACTCCAAGGATGGAAGAAGGTTACTCTTACCCAAGCGGGTAGAGAAATCCTTATCAAATCTGTGGTACAAGCCATTCCCTCCTATGCCATGGCATGCTTTGCTCTTCCCAAGAAATTTTGCGACAAACTCAACTCTTGTATCTCAAATTTCTGGTGGAGTGGTAACCTGGAGAACAGAGGAGTGCATTGGGCTAGCTGGGACCGTGCTACCCAATCAAAATTGTGTGGAGGTCTGGGCTTTCGAGACTTCAGGGCTTTTAATGTTGCTATGTTAGCCAAGCAAGGATGGAGGTTAACTATTAATCTGAACTCTTTTTGGGGCAGCATCATGAAGGGTTTATACTTCCCAAACTCAGATTTTCTTCATGCACCAAAAAAGAGGAGACCATCTTGGGCTTGGTCTAGCCTTCTCCAAGGGAGAGAGATCCTTCTCAAAGGCATCCGTTGGCAAGTGGGAAATGGCTCTAAAGTTCACTTTTGGAATGATCACTGGCTCCCCTTCTTCCAAAGATTTTAAAATACACTCTACCAGACCCCCTGACTGCCAGCTAGAATTTGTCCAGGATTTCATAAACCATAACTCAAAATCTTGGAAGGAAGATGCTGTTAGGCGATGGGTGTCCATGGAGGAAGCTAACTGGATTCTTAGCATCCCTATCTCTCATAGTGGCAGAGGTGATTTTCTGGTTTGGCACCATGATCCTAAAGGCCGTTACACTGTCAAATCCGGGTACCACTTGGCTTGAGAGCTCCAGCCTCCAACATCTACTCCTAAAGCTTCCTCTTCCTTCCAACCACCGCAGGCCCTGTGGAAATTTATCTGAAGTATTAACGTCCCTCCAAAGTTGAGACACTTTTGGTGGAGGACATGCAACAACTTTCTCGCAACCAAAGAAAACCTCCATCACCGCAAGTGTCATCTTTCTCCCACTTGCACTATCTGCAGCAAAGAACCCGAGTCCATTGAGCATCTTCTTTTTCGATGTGAATGGGCATCCAGAGTCTGGTTTGGAAGCAGTCTGAATTACAAAGTGGATTCTTTTTCTATCCCATCTGTCATGAAGTGGACCATCTCACTGATGGAAAACTTTAATTCAACAAAGGATAGTCAAGAGTTCTTTGGCCATTGTATCTTCTTGGCTTGGCAGATATGGAAGTCCCGTAACGATTGGGTTTTCAACCACGTCCCTGTTGATCCTGGAGGTACCATTAGAAGAGCCATGCTTGCTTGGGACGAGTTTCTCTTGCACCAATCTGTCCAAAACCTCCAACACCATACTAATGAGGCATCCCAGGTACCCCTTAATTGGACCCCTCCCCCTCCTGGATTTATGAAGATTAATTGTGATGTGGCAAAAAAGAAGGGCAATTCTAGAGTAGCTTCTGCTGCTATACTTCGGGATGATAAAGGAAAAATTCTTGGTGGCCGTGCTGTGAAAGGTTTTGCTTCCTTAGCACTTCTTGGAGAAGCTATGGCTGTTCACTTGGCAGGAGCTATTCTTAAGGAGTTTCAAATCTCTAACGCCATTATTGAGAGTGATAACAAGATTTTAATTAAGCTCTGTTCTACGGAGAATGTTCCCCCGTGGGAGTGCTCAACTGTGGTCTAAGATATTCGATGTTTTGCTGCCTCTCACTCTTGCTCGTTCTCTTGGATCAATAGAAATTGTAATAGGGCTGCTCACTGGTTGCATCCCAACTGCTTAATGATGTTATTTCTCCTAACTGGATGTTTAATTAATCCCCCTCCCCTCCTTTCCCAAATATGTAATATGGATGTTTCTAGGGATGAGCATTTTGTCCGATCCGTCCCAATCCGATCCGATCCCCGATTCGAATGGATCGGCAATATGGAGATCTGTTCGGAGATTGGGTAGGATATGGAGTTTTTTTTTTAAAATGTTTGGAGATTGGATAGGGGGTGGAGATAGGCATGTCCCCACCCCGAATCTGCCCCGAATCCGTTCCCCAATCCATCCCCGCCCCGCCCTGCCCCGATCCGCCCCGATCCGTCCCCGAATCCCCGAATCCCCGAAACATAGGGGTCCATTCATGAGTTTTGAAACTTTAGGGTCTAAATAAATTTTCTCTAAACATATGGGTCTCAACCGTAAAATAAATTAGGGTTTCATTTTGGCGTATACACT
>JAXBDA010005816.1:0-22960 GCA_036023075.1 Gaultheria prostrata
TCATTAACGGAATGGGGGAATCTGGACAATATTTTGTAAAGGAAGGGAGGTCAGTGTAATTTCAGAAACCTCAGGGGAGGTCTCTGCATTTGTCAGAAACCTCAGGGGAGGTTAGTGAAATTTACCCTAAAATTATTAGACAGATTAACTTTAGTTTCTATGCAGGCCTAATTAGTAAATGGACCTATATAATGGGAGGACCTAAAAAATTAGTCAAAATTAGGGGGCTTAAAGCGGTGGCTTTACGGGTTTTAGTCCATATTCTGCTTTGCCTACGGCATTATATATCAACGATGATCCAAAGTACATTAAATATCATGCTGCATTTATAGGATTGAAATTCAACTATAATCCAACGTAAAAAATTTAATTATAATTCCAAAATGTAACAGTACTCCCTTTGCCTACATGTGCTTGCGACCATATATTGTAGGGTATGATTTTGTAATCTCCATCACCGAATATCCGTATCCGTCCCATACCGTACGCGTACCTGTAACTGGTTATAGATACTACATGTACTATATTATATATGTACATATAAATAAGAACATACGTATAAATCTTAAGTACAATTATAATATAAATAATCACCTCTTTAATTAACAAATCTTATCAATTACTATCTATCATAGACTATTTAATATTCAAAGAATATTAATTGAGATTATAATTTTACATATAAATATAAATTTATTTCATTTCTGAATTCTTCATTTATTTATTTTGGTTTGGATATGAGTATATTTGGGGAAACCCAATCCCCATCGGAGGTGGGTTTGGTTCTTTATCTAAAATCCCTAATGGGGATAGGGCTGGGATGGTGCAAGACCCTCCAATCGAGGATTGTGTATGGGATAGGGTCCCCAGATCCATACCCTACCCGTTGCCATCCCTAGACACAAATGATTAATCTAAAAAAAAAATCATTAGACAAATTTCATAAACTTTTTGTCTAATGATTTTTTTTCGGTATTTTAAAATTGAAAAATGCTAATGTGTGCCCAATAGACACATGTTAAGGTTGAAAAAGTGTATTGAAATGTGTGAAAAGTATATAGGAATATGTGAAGGTGTATTGAAAAGTGTAAAAGGTATATTGGAGTGTGTGTTTTGTTTGTTTGTTTGTGTGCTTATCGTGTGCCTATTGGGCACACGTTAGCAAAACCCTTTTAAAAATTTTGTTATTTTTTTATCATTTGTTTGGAGATTAATCATTTTTTCTCTCGGTATTTTAAGTATTTTTATGGTATTTTAAGCATTTTTTGTTAGCCACATAAGCATTTTCAATCATTAATTTGACGGAAGGGCAAAATTGAAATTCTTCTGAAACTATAAGGACGAAATTGACACAAAATATTTTATAAGGACAAAATTGAAACTTGGTGTATTTTGTAGGGACTAAAATAGTAGATAAGCCTAAAGTAAATGAACAACACAATTCAGACTGTAAAGATAAATATAAAAATCTCCAACTGAGATTGACACATCTTTGGTGAGAGCATCCACACACTTGTTTGCAGTGAACATGGTTGATTGACGAACCTTCAAATTGCTTAATAAGGAACCTGCAATCAGAGCAGATATTACTAAGAGCATGATGAACTAGGTTTTGTTGAGCCAATAATTGGTTATAACCAAAGCAACCACCTCCACTTCAAGGGTTTTGATATTGTTGTCAAATGCGAGTTGCAAACCATCCCTCAAAGGCTCAAAGCCCAAAGTTCTGCCATGGTACTTGAGTTTGCCCGCATTTCCCTAAGAAAACATGTGACCCGTTGCCCATTGTTGTCACGGATAAGTCCACCCGATGGTAGCTCTCCCAGTAATTTCATTGAGTGAACTATCTGTGTGTAGTTTGTAAAAGCCACGAGGTGGTGGCTTCCATCCCACAAAGATTGTTTCTTTCCTTTTTGGGGCCGGTCATGAATAGTGAAGAACCACTCAATGCATGGATTTTTCTAGAATTAGAGTTGCGACTTGATGTGGTTGGCGTTCACTCGAGTTAGTATAAAATAAAGCAAGGTTTCTGTTACACCAAACATGCCCACAAGTGAAAAGGGCAATGATGGACCAAGGAGTATCAGAAGAATGATTCCCAGGAAGTTGTGATAGAAGTTGGACCGAAGGATAAATTTCAGTTGTGTTGTTGGTATGGCGTAGGCCTACAGCTTGCCAAGTGTCGACAGCTCTCGGGCAGTCGCGAAGAACGTGGAGAACATCCTCGCGAACATCGAAACACCTTTCGCAATGATCAGTATGGGTTATGTGTCGGAGATGAAGATTATCTTTGGTATATAATATGCTTTGCAAGACTACCCAGAGGAAAAGTTGGATACGGGGGGTGCAAAGAAGACACCAAACCCACCTCCAATCCGGAATGGGGGGGTGATGTGCTTGGTGGATAAGTCTGTAGGCAGATTGGAGGGTGAAGTCCCCGTGACTAGAGAAATTCCAAATTCGACAATCGGGACTGTGATTGAACCATTACAAGTTGGACCGGTTTATGTTATCCATGAGATCTTTGGGTAGAGTCATGAGGAATGACTCCAGCAGTCCCTCACTTTAATATCATTCTCCTTCCAATTTAGAGGATCCTGAACTTTAGATCGGAGGGGACCTTCACCCATCCAATTATCCATCCAAAAGGATGTGGAGGACCCATCTCCCACAAGGATTCTAGTTTCTTTTTCAAACAGGGGAATTCCTTTTTTAATACCCCGCCAAGTTGGTGAAGGTCGAGAACACCTTAGATTTTTAAGATTATAACGACCCCGGATGACTCGGGACCAAAGGTATTGATCATCTTGATGGAGTTTCCATGTCAATTTAGCCATAGAAACGGAGTTGACAAGTTTTATGCTTCTAAGACCTAGCTCACCAAGCTGTTTGTCTTTTGTGACATTGTCCCACTTGATGGCATGCATTTTCCTATGTTCCGGAGTTGTGCCCCTTAAGGCTTAATTGATCTATTTTTTTTTGGTGACTGACACTGGTAGAAAATTGCATTGTATAATATGGGCAGGGATGGCTTCAATGACAGATTTGATCATGGTTCTTCTTCCAGCAAAAGCCAGGTTTTTGTGTTTCCACCCAGAAAGTTTATTCTCAATCTTTTCAATAATGAATTGAAAGGATAGTTTTATTGGGCAGGAATTAAGAATTGGGCAGCCAAGGTATTTCCAAAAGGTGGAAGTTGGTGGAATGCCAAGAGAGGCGGAGAGAGCACTAGGAATTTCATCTGGGGTTTTCTTAGAGAACAACATTATCACTTGAAAAGGCTCACTTTTTGACCCGATTAGGAGCAGAAAAAGAGGAGATGGTGTCACAATTTTCCTTAGTGGCGTGAGCATATAAAACTAGATCATCCACAAAAAATAGATGTGACAAAGACGAGTTGCAGTCTTAATAGGATCCCAGATTTTTTTGTCACAAGCTAGCTTGCATAATTTGTATCGAGAGGTACTCAACACAAGGAATGAAGAGGTACGGGGATAGCGGGTCTCCTTGGCGGATCCCTCTTGTTGGAGTGAAGCTTTCAGTGATGGGCATGGTGGAGGTCGAGATGATTGACATGATGTTGTTGATGCGAAGAGTGGGGAAATTAAAGAAGTTAAGGACCTCCCTTATGAAACCCCACTCAAGCACTCCGACTCTTTTTAGACTCTTTGCTCTTCCTTTAACACTCTTTCTCCAAAAACACTTCTAAAACACGGCAATGGTCCTCCTTGATTCCTTGAAGCCTCGGCTACTTCTGGGTGCCATAAACACTATCTAGGATTCGCCATATAGCCATTGAATTACTTGAGATTAATGGAAAACTACCTAGTGTGCAATATCAAATGAATGACAACTATAGCCACACAAATACAACATAAAAGATCCAATCCACAATTATATACATATTTGTGGGGTTATCCACAGGCTACTACCATAGAACATTTTCTTTTAGCAAACCACAAAAATAAACTAAAATAAATAACAAGAGTATTTGCAACCTTAGCCTCTCTGGGGGTTCAACCACACAAGATAACTTTAAGTCTTTCTTCAACCTGCAACCACGAGGTGCAAAAATACTCGTTTTGGGGTCTCTCTTTAGTCTCTACAACATCGCACTCATTTTTACTCCGTTTTCCCTTCAAGTAGATGTGTTCTCCTCACACTCTTTCAACTTTACGTCCCTCATAGCATGTTTCTTAGCGAGAAATCACTGGAATGAGTTGTGGATTCGTTCTCGCCGACGTCTTCCTTCAAAATGATTTCTCTTACATGTTGGTCGAAAAAATCAAGCTACCTTCTAACCCAAAGAAAATGATGGAAATAATTTTAAAGTGAAAATCATGGATGAAGCTTTCTTTGAATATAGTAGTTTTTACTTTGAATATAGTCTCATCCTGCTAATTCTTGTCATGGATGAAGCTTTCATCTTGCAAACTAGTAGTACTATATAAGACATTGTAGACCCAAAGAGTTGAGTTGATGGTCAAAGTTGAGATTGTTCCTTCTAAGATTTTATTAGTAAAGGACATTAGGAGTACTATTTGTATCTTGAGGTACCTAATGTGTAATTACATAATTGTGATTAGCTGTGATTAGTTGGTTTGTTAAAAGCAGTAAATAGGGTTTTGTATTTCGGTTAAAAAGCCTCTGTATAAAAGTTTGGAAGGGGACTCGTTTGGATCTCAGTTGAGAAATTAGAAATAACAAGAATCGTATTTCCTCTCTCTCTCTCTCTCTCTCTCTCGCTCTCGCTCTCTCTTCTTCTGCTTGTTTTCTTGATTCTTCAAGGTATCAGAGCCCACAAACGAAAGTCACACGATTCTGAGCCCTAATTCCTAGGAATTAGATTGCTGAAATTTCTCTGCATTTTTCGTGAATTGATTTGATCGAAATGTCTACCACGGTAAATGCTAAACTGTATAGTATTACAAAGACATCTACCATTCAGAACTATGTAGATACTATCAAAGAATACACTCAAAAATTGATTGCTGCTGGTAGCCCTATAGATGAAAACGATTTGATTTTCCATACTCTACGTGGTTTACCAAAGGTTTTCAATGGGTTAAGAACAATTGTTAGGGCTATGATCATAAAGGGTGAACATGTTACCTTTGATGAAGTGGTAAACAAGCTTAAAGGAGAAAATCAACAACTTCTTCAAGATTCTAATACATAAATTGATAGTGGTACTGTGCTAGTTGCTACTACTCATGATCAACAATCAGGTTCCAGTAAGACACATGACAGTGGTTCCTCTCAGCTTGGGTCTGTGATACCGAGCTTGACTCACTATTTTGGAAATCTAGGGCTTCTTAATCACAGAGGAATCCCTCAACAGATTGGGTTCACCTCTCAAGCTGGCTTTTCCAATGGATCAGTTCTTGGTCCTGCACCCCACTCATTTCTACAAGCTATGCCTCAAGCTATGTCTCAAGCCATGTCTCCAGCTATGCCATCACAGTTCTTTCCTAATTCATTCAGAGGTTTTAAAGGCAAGGGCAGAGGATCAAGACAACCTTGTGACATCTGTGGTCGTTCCAATCATACAACAAACTACTATTACTACAAATCTTCCACTTTCTAGCCCTATAGTCAATCTGTTTCATCTTGGACCCCTGATATGACCTATAATCAATCTATACCAATGTATCAACCTCCATCTCCACTACATCAGCAGTTTACCTCTCATCCCTATCCACCACAGACTTATTCTTCATCTCCTTACCAACCACAGACTTTTGGTCCATCTCCTTACCAACCATAACCACAGCCACATGGTTCTATAGGCATGCCACGTATGCCACAAACTGCTGGTTTTGGGATAAATCAATCTCCTGGTTTTGGTATGCCACAGCAGTCTGGTTTTGGGGTTTCAAGGCCACATGGTACACCTGGTTTTAGGGTTTCAAGTGCACCTAAAGTTGCTCATTTTGCTGGTTTTACTGAGGCTTATTTAGTGCCTTCTATGTTTTCAATTCTTGGGATTTACACAGGCTATACACAGGCTTTTTCAGGGTTTGTTGGGGCCTCTTCTTCCCAATTAACCAATGAATCATTTACGGTAAAACAACCTTGGTATTTTGACAGCGGTGCTACAAGTCATATCACCAATTATTTTCAGCATATGGTCAATCCTTAACCTGCTACATCACATGATGGTATAATGGTTGATAATGGTGACAATGGTTCTCATGTTCAAGTTTCTCACACTGGCACAGGTGTTTTGTTAACTCCTTCAGTCACTTTTCAATTAAAACAGCTACTTTCATACACCTCATATTCCACATAACTTGCTCTTAGTTCATAAGTTTGCCAAAAACAACTCTTGTTATCTGACCTTTGATTCATCCGGTCTTACTATTCAGGACCAGAATACTCACAAACTCTTGTACAAGGGACTTTGTCACAGGGGTTTGTATCCTCTTCTGACCTCTTGTGAGCTTTCTCCTGGATCTTCTGCCACCACAGCTTTACTCAACACTTCATCATCTGCTGCAATGCTTTGGCACCAGAAACTTGGTCATCCTAGTCTCTCTCTGTTTCTTGCTTTAATAAAACTGTTACACTAAGTGTGATTTTGATGATGTGTTAACGATTATGTTTTTGTGTAATCTTTTTCTTAATTATCATTTACACAGAATATATACAATACATTCGATGCGCTACATTAAGTTGGATTCACAATTTTTAAACGTAGATTCAAAGAATTTCTCATTCATATATATAAAATCTTGGCCCCCATAAACATTTCATGTATTGGCATTCCTAGTGCATTTGAATATTAATACCACGTGACTCTTCTAATTTCTAGCAGCAGAAAGGCAAAATTGGGGCAGCTAACATTTTTCCTTATTGGTCATCTGATTCCTTAAGTTTCTCTAATTTGATTTATGCAATTGATGAGAAAACATTCATGGAGCATCATAAAAGCACGTGGCCCATTTTTTAAATTGCAAACATGAATGGAATTCTGTGGTCATCTGATTCTTTGATTACTTCATGACTATTTGACTATTCCTATTTCCTTGTAAAGCTTTTAACGCTGCAGAATCAATTTTGGCAAATTTGCACCAAACGGTCATATTGCATTTATGGGAAACTTTCTTTGGCTGAAAGAAGATTTGATTGCAATGGGATTTTCCAACGTGTGGATTAGTGTGTGTATAAAAGGAGAAGGATGACTGCTATTGAAATACAACACAGAAAGCATCAAGCACAGACAAGAAGTTTCAGAGCATTAGATACAGAGAGCAATCACTTTCATACTATCACTTTGAGAGCAAAATTTTTATGTCTTCTCTTTGAGAGAGATTTTTCTACATACAAATTCTTTTCACTTATTGTATTGAGAGTTAGCAAAAATTCTCAGTGAGCTACTACAGAATTGGGTTTGGTTCTGCGATTGATTTTTAGAGTTTGGGGATAAACTTTAGCGGTTCAGCTAACTCCTCGGGAAAGTTAGCGTTGTGGTTGTAAGGTTTAATCGGCACTAAAAGCTGGTTGTTGGATTAGTAAAACAGTGACTCCTTAGGCCAGTGGACTAGGCTGAGCAGTGGACAAAGCTCAGACCGAACCACTATATATATATCTCTGTGTGATATCTCTATCCCTTAACTCCTTTATTTTTGTCGTGCAAATTATTTATTTATTTGCTTTGTCTATTATTTGTCTCATTCAATTAGTAATTATTTTATTTGGGCATTATTGTTAGCAACCCTATTCACCCCCCTCTAGGTTGCGGCAACCCAATTCCATACTAACATTCAAACCTTTAGGAGTGATAATGGGGGAGAATTTGTTAATCACTTTCTTCAACATGTTATGCTTGTTAATGGGATTGTTCATCAAACCTCATGTCCTAACACTCCTGAGCAGAATGGCCTAGCTGAAAGAAAGCATAGGCATTTGATAGAAACCACCATCACACTTCTACTTCAATCTCACCTACCCACTAGTTTTTGGCTTGAAGCTCTCACTATAGCAGTTTACCTTACCAACAGACTACCTCATACAAAATTTTCTTTGTATTTTCAGAGATTAATAAAATTTTCTGCGTTTCAAAAAAAAAAAATAGACTACCTCATACAAGTCTTAACTTCTAAGTTCCTTACACTCTCTTGTATAAAATTGCTCCTAATTATATGTTTCTCAAACCTTTTGGCTGCACCTGCTATCCATGGTTAAAACCCTATGTCTCCAATAAATTGTCACCTAAATCCTCTCCTTGTGTGTTCTTAGGCTATTGTCCAAATACCAAAAGATATAGGTGCTATGATCCATGTGTCAACAAAGTTTTCATCTCCAGACATGTTAAATTTGTTGAAACAGAATTTCCTTATCCCGACTTGCTAGTTTCTGTTTCTTCTTCATCTTTTGTTCCTACTTCTTTTCATGTACCCTTAACATCCTTTGATGATATTGTCATTCCTGTATCATGTTCTTCACCATTCACAACACCTACTTCTTCTTTATCTACACCTCCTTCTTCTTCTCATCCTGTCTCCATCACATCTCCTTCCATTGTTATTTCTGTCCCTGATATTACTGTTCCTGATGCTTCTATTCCTGTCTCATGTTCTCATTTTCATTCTTCTTCGTCCACTTTGCCATTATCTCCAGGACCATCATCTCTAGGACCTATTCCACCTTTTGGTTCATGTCCTTCTTCTTCTATGCAGCCTGACTGTGTTATTTCTTCAGATATTCCACCTGAAACTTTTCACCTTGTTTTTCCTTCTACTACTATTACACCTTCTTTTTCTTCTCTTTCTCAATCTTTGTCTTCTCTTCTTAAGGTACATCCTATGCAAACAAGATCTAAAAGTGGCATAGTCAAACCTAAACATTCATTTGCTTTAACTCTTGAGCATTCCACCATGCTTGTGTTAGACAAAGAACCTAATCATTTTACTGAGGCCATTAAGCATCCAGTGTGCCAGCATGCCATGCATATAGAATATCAAGCTCTGGTTAAGCAAGGCACCTGGACTCTTGTCCCACCTCCTTTCGGTGCTAATATCATAGGATGTCAGTGGATATACAGGATCAAGAGGCACTCAGATGGTATAGTAGCAAGATATAAAGCAAGGCTGGTAGCTAATGGGAATCAGCAAACTGAGGGGATTGATTATCAAGAAACATTTAGCCCTGTTATTAAGCAACCTACTGTTAGGATTGTACTAAGCCTACCAGTTCACTATATGCATGGCCCATCAAACAATTGGATGTGTCAAATGCTTTCCTACATGGGGTCCTAGATGAAGAGGTTTATATGAAACAGCCATTGGGCTACAAAGATCCTCAACATCCTAATTTTGTTTGCAAACTTAGTAAAACACTTTATGGATTAAGACAAGCTCGAAGAGCTTGGTTTTCTGCATTCTCTGGTTTCTTACTCCAACAGGCTTCACTCAAAGTAAATCTGATTCTTCTCTTTTTGTCAACAAAAAGTATGCTAATATTACTCTGGTTCTAGTATATGTTGATGACATCTTGGTCATAGGAAGCAACGTGTCATATATCCAATTTGATCTCTGATTTAAGTGTTAAATTTGTTATGGAAGACCTTGGATCTTTGAGTTACTTTTTGGGTATTGAGGTTCTTCATCATGGGGACTTTCTTATTCTATCTTATACCAAATATGCCAATGATCTTTTGATCAAAGCAGGAATGCTGGACTGTAAACCTAGTCCTTCCCCATCCTCAACTAAACCTGCAGTATTTGAACCAGATCCTGAGTTTGTTGATGTTCAATGGTTTAGAATAGTGGTAGGATCTCTTCAATATTTGGCTCTTACTAAACCTGAGATTTCCTTTGCAGTAAATATTGCATGTCAGCACATGATTTTGTGGCTGTGAAGAGAATTCTCAGATATGTCAAAGGAACCATGGATCAAGGCTTAGTTTTTACACCTAGTTCTTTGCAGTTAACTACTTTTTCAGATGCAGATGGGGCTGGTGACTCATTGAACAGGAGGTCCACCACTGGATTTTGCTTAATTTTGGGTGCTGATCTTGTCTCATGGTGTGCTAAAAAGCAACATGTACACTGTTGCTCTCTCATCTACTGGAGCTGAATATCGCTCTTTAGCTCAAACTACTACAGATGTTACCTGGGTACAACAGTTGTTGTCTGAATTGTTTGTGCCTTCCCCTTTACCAACTCTTCTTTGGTGTGACAATCTCTCAGCTATTGCACTTGCTTCCAACCCAGTTTATCATGCCAGAACTAAACAAGTGAAAATTGATTACCACTTTATTCGGGAAAAGGATCTCTCCAAAGCCATTTCTATTCAGCATGTTGGATCAAATGAGCAATTGGCTGACATCTTTACCAAGTCTTTATCAGTTGCCAGATTTTTGCTTTTAAAGCCCAAACTCATGGTTGTTGATACACCCATAAGTTTGCGGGGGTGTATTAGTAATTAAAGGATATTAGGAGTATTATTTGTATCTTGAGATACCTAGTGGGTAATTACATAATTGTGATTAGCTGTGATTAGTTGGTTTGTTAAAAGCAGTTAAGAGGGTTTTGTATTTCTGTTAAAAAGCCTCTGTATATAAGTTCGGAAGGGGACTCGTTTGGATCTCAGTTGAGAAATCAGAAATAACGTATTTCCTCTCTCTCTCTCTCTCTCTTGTGCTTGTTTTCTTGATTCTTCAAGTTTAAGGTTTGAACCTCTTAGGTGGTACTAAATTTTATAGTTCAACTTATGCATAGCTTTGTCGCAACTTTAATACGGCTGAAGTAGGTTACCAAATTTATTGATCACGATATGTAAACTGGCCCAATATAAGACCTTGTAGTAATATGCCACTATTTTTTTCGTCCCGAGTATTGTAGGCCCTTGAATCCTGCTACAGATCTAGTGCACTGCTTCCATTGATTGGATATAAATGAAGTGGTGGGATATTGATAGATTTGTGGACTATATACCTGCTCCCAATTTAAATGCATTGATGATTTCGTGTCCGGAACGTAGTCAAGCTGACATGTTATCATGATGAAGGTCCTTAACTCCGGTCATAGATCTTCACAGACCCAATAAAATATACTCCTCATGTACACTGTATTAATATTGTATATACATGCACATTGCATATATATATATATATATATATATATAGAGAGAGAGAGAGAGAGAGAGAGAGAGAGAGAGAGAGATCTAAACTATAAAGTAGTACTAGTATGATATGAATCTTTGAATATATCGAAGTACACCTTCCTTGTTACTAAAATACTACTCCGTACTATTTCATTCAGATGTTATTTTATTGGCGAAACAGATCTTACCTTCATTGCCAGTGGTTCTTAATTGTATATCACAGTTGTGCTGCACCGGCCATGCTGATATTTTTCACTTTTCTGCTGCAATGTCTTTCGCAAAGAGATTGCATGATTATAAACCCCACTTTGTTTTTAATAACTATATGTCCGAGCGAGCTCAGGATTCAATCCAATTTTTCTGTTGTTTTTTATAACTGTATGTCCGAGCCAGTTCAGGATTCAACCCAATTTTTCTGTTGTTATTTTGAAAATTATTCCTTTTCGTTGCACAAAAAAACCAAAAATAAGGAAGGCGGCTTCAACCCTATATTGGAGCACCACTTAAAGTCTTACAGATGCTGCTGTTGTGGGAAAAACCCAAATTCGAATTAAGAAACCAACAAAACCATTCATTAGGGGAAGATATACCAAACCAATAGAGATTATTTTGGGGACCTCTAGACAGAAAATGAAGTTAACAACAAGATACTCGACGTGGTCTTTTAAACTTCACATCGACTAATTCCGGGATTCTGGGAGTTACAACCAAGGTTTTAAATCTCGGTATCGATCGCGATATCGGTGTATCGGTATCGGGACATGTCGGCGATACGTCGCGGGAATCGACTGTCTCGGCCGTGAATTTTTTAAAATCATTAGCAATATGTAGAAAACTTGATTTTACACTCTTTTTTTTTTTCTCTCATTAGCTTAATTAGTAATATTTTAACCATAGCACATATAATTAAACCAAACCACCACGATAAGGTTATAATACGAAAATAAGCACACCATAGAGTTCTTACAACACGCAATTACGAGCCATAACAAGTTTCAAGCTCAAAACGGGGTAAAAGTTATAATTTTTCCAATTTCGATTTCTCTCTTCGATATATTATGGAACATATTACAGCTTTTTTTATGTTTTTACATAAATCTTCACGGACAAGTAACAAAAAAAGTATATCAAAATATGAAAAATTCATAAAGCTTTAAATAAGCCAAAACAACTAATTATTTGCTCTTTTTTACTATGCATTTTCTGAGCAACTATAAAATAAGCCAAAAAAAAGTATATATCAAAATTTGCAAAATAGACAGGTGCGATTTTTCCCTCACACCGCTATATCGGCCTGTATCCGTATCGGAGGCTCAAAATACCGGTACGTATCGGCCGATACGAGACGTCTCGGCCGAGATTTAAAACTTTGGTAACAACCGAGCATAACCCCCCGTAACCCCAAGAATTTTATTGGCAAGAAGAATCGAACGTGAAATCTTAAGTGAAAGCAAACCTCCAAGTGCCAAAGGCAAAACCACTTTGCCAACTATTTAGGTTTATTTTACCCCCACAGACCACAGTTCTACTTTCGTATGGTAGGAAATTTGTAATCTGTGTTGGGATCTACAAGCAGTGAGGCGAATCTCATCACAACTTTGAATCTAGACAATTATTGTATGCTTCGTATTCTAACAAAGGAGAAAATTAATGGGATTGGTTGGGTTCGGAAACACCTCCAAGAGGTGGTGCTAAGGATAGCAAATCAACAGGCTACCACTGAAGTTCAATTAAGCGACGTTTTTACTCACCTACTTTTCAGTTGGGTGGACAAAGTCCATTTCTAGTCCTCACTATTATAAGGGTATTAAAATAGGAGGGATCTCTAAAATTTGTAAATTTTTAAAGCGATCACATCTCCAGCTTTAGTTTAGTACCAGCTCTAATAAAGTTGACCATGGCAAAGGCAAACGAACAATGATATATAAAACAGAATTGCCATACTCGGAATCCAAAAATATCCATATCAAGGCTTCCATGTTCCTCCAAGAGAATGTATAACTGCCTAACTGGGTTTTGTAATTCATATTTATAGGCGCATTAGCAGCAGAAGAAAAAACAAAAACAAAAACAAGGAGAGGACACGAAAAGAAAGGCAAGAAAGTAGGAAAAAAAATTTGTTCACCTGACCAAAAGAGGGTGAACAAAACTCTCACCCTAATTGGTTGAAATGCTGTGGCATCCATAAAAAATGATGTGGATCCCACCACCAAGTGATGTCATGCTTATCAAAAAGTGTATTGATTTCGTGGACCCCACAATATTTCAACCAATCAGGGTGAGAGTTTTGTTCACCCTCTTTTGGTGAGGGTGAACAAATTTTTACTTAGTACTGTAGGAGAAACTAGTAATATGGGGTGGGTGGGTGGGTGTAAAATGTGAGCACGCCCAGGCCCAGCTACAATTAACAACGCTATTCCCGGGGCTACGTACTAGTATATGCAGCAGGCGTGAGGACAAAGGCTGGCACAGCTCCACCCTCCCAAATTAATCCTCCTCTTCACCAATTTTTGTTTTGCCCACTTTCCAACTTCTTCCTCTTAAAAGTTGATTTTGAGTTATGGGCAAAATCTAAAAACATAAGGACATGGCATGGCATTGCACGTTTTGTTTTGATCTTGTTTTCATAATTTTAAATGCATCACCACCATATTCTGATAGAGTCCAAATTTGTTCACCCTTGCCCAAAGAGGGTGAACAAAACCCTGATCATATCTCCGGTGCCGACGTCAATGATCGGAACCGTTCATGTTGTTCAGAAAGATTTTCTAGGAGGGCGTGCAAAAATTCAGCTAAATCCAACGGTGGAAAGTGGTCGAGGTTTGAGCTCAAAAACCCAGATTTTTCTTCTTTGGATTTAAAGAACAAAAAATAGACATTTTAAGCTCAAAACTGAACCACTTTCCGTGGTTCGATTTAACTGATTTTTTGCATGCCCTCCTAGAAAATCGTTCTGAACAACACGAACGGTTCCGATCATTGACGTCGGCACCGGAGATATAAGGGTTTTGTTCACCCTCTTTGGGCGAGGGTGAACAAATTTGGACTCTATGTCGGACCGCGGAAAGTGGTTGAGGTTTGAGCTCAAAAACCTAGATTTTTCTTCTTTGGATTTAAAGAACAAAAAATAGACATTTTAAGTTCAAAACTCAACCACTTTCCACGGTCCGATTTAACTGATTTTTTGCATAATCAACTGCCTTTTATATCTCCAATGTAGATTTTTCAAACAAGTCCCCTCCCTTTCATGTTCATTGTTGAGAGTAATTTAAATTCAAATTCTCTCTACCAAAGATCTCTTTGTCGATATAGTAAATCATATTCCTCGTGGATTTCATCGAATCATTTGCACAATTTATCTTTCATTTGCGCCGTATGTGAATATATATATATATAGCTAAAACTTCACATCCACACCCTTATTTACGGACCTACGTCCGGACCACACTTTTCAGACCAAATTTTGACGATCCGAACCGTTAGATGTGTTTAAAATGAGTTTGTTAAGGTCCAACGCGAGGATTCGTTAAAACAAAATACACGTTTTATGAAAAACTGATCCGATCAAGCCCTTCCCGGTATTTTGTTTTAACGAATCCTCGCGTTGAACCTTAAAAACTCATTTTAAACACATCTAACGGTTCGGATCGTCAAAATTTGGTCTGAAAAGTATGGTCCGAACGTTAAGCCCGTAAATAAGGGTGTGGATGGGAAGCTCTTATATATATATCTTATAAGGGCTCTCTTACATAGCTTATGTAAGGGAGCCCTTATAAGATTCTCTTCATATATATCTATATATATATACTCCCTCCGTCCCAAATTGATAGTCCATGTTACTATTCCAACTTGATGAAAAAAACATTTATATATCTTGTAATAGATAAGACTTTGTAGGAAGAAGATCCTATAGGGGCTCCCTTACATAGCTTATGTAAGGGATTTTTCGTTCGAGATTGAATTTCGACAATCCGAACCGTTAGATGCGTTTAGAATGTGTTTTTAAGGTCTACCGCGAGGATTCGTAAAAAAAAAAATACCCGAAAAGCTTGATCCAAGCATTTTTCGATAAAAACGTTATACATAGCGTTTTCTCAAAAACTGATTGGATCAAGCCCTACCGGGTATTTTTTTTTTTACAAATCATCGCATTGGACCTTAAAAACATGTTTTAAACACATCTAACGGTTCGGATTGTCTCAGATCATTGAAATTCAATCTCGAACGACAAATCTCTTACATAAGGCTTATGTAAGGGAGCCCTTATAAGATCCTCCTCCAGACTTTGTATATGCAATATGGATCTTATTTGATAGATCTCAATTAGTTTTATAAAACAAAATTTTTGAAATCTTAAAAAAATATTATAGTAAATTGAAAGATATAGGCAATTGAAAATAGAATGAAAAAAGTGAAAGTGGACTATGAAATTGGGACGAAAGGAGTATATCACAGTTTAATAAATAAGCATATGTAATAGACGAAATATTTTGAAATTCAAACGCTATAAAATTTTATCTCATCTCTATGTCATGTCTCTTTTTTCATTGTCTATTGGCCTCAACGGAAACCAAACCCCAAATCTCAGCATACATTATCCACCGCTACACACCATCATTTCTCGCCACATCTGCCTACGTCTCAAGCTGCACTTTCAAAAAAAAAAAAAAGTTTTATTTTTCCTGGGACCTCAATGCTCCATAATTGCGCAATCATGTGTGTAAAATGAGGCTGTTAGATAAGAAGTCTTTTTCTTATAGCTAAATCATGTGTTATTTCTTGTAATTGGGATAATTTATCAACAAGTCATTGTTATATTTTGGGTAATTATCAGTAAACTCCCCTGAGGTTTTTGACACAAACAGAAACCTCCCCTAAGGTTTCTGAAATGACATTGACCTCCCCTGCTTTTGCTGACAATATCGAGATTCCCCCTTGCCGTTACTTTTCCGGTGACACCGTTAAGTTTAGCAAGAAAACTACCAAAATACCCTTATAACAAAATAAATAAATTCTACCAACTTAATTTTTCAAAAAAAAAAAACTCATCTCTTTTTATTTTGTGAATTTTTTTGGTTAAGTTTACTAGATCATGGAGAATAGTGGAAAAAGAATTGATTGAAATTGATTAGGTTTTTTTTTTCTTTTGCCAAATGTTTTTTGTTTTTCATTTTGTCTCAAACAAAATGATCAATGAAATTAAAATAAATAGACTTGTATCAATAAAATTCATGTTAAGCCAAAACTATGCAAAAAAAAAAAAAAAAAAACGCCATCACTTGGCTTGTTGGGCTTTATAACTTTTTGAATGATTATAATAAAAAAAGTTATTGTTTTTCAATTCTTTTTTATTTTTCGGTTGTCTCAACCAAAATGATCATTGAAATTAAAATAAATAGACTCGTGTCAATAAAATTCACATTAAGCCAAACTATGTCAAAAAAAATAATAACCTCCATTACATGGCTTGTTGGGCTTTATAAGAAAAAAATTATTATTTTTCAATTTTGTATTATAAAGTTTCTAATTTTTCGGTTTGTCTCAACCAAAAATATAAGTTGGTTAAAAAAATTTAAGAAAAAAATGAAAAGTGTAAAAAAACCCCGTAGGCATTGAAAGGGAAAAAAATTATGCAAAAGAGAGTCTTTTAAACACATGCATACTTATTTAATTGTAAATATATAAGTATATTGTTTATATATATGTATATAGAGATAAGGAAATAGGGAGAAAATTATGTAATTAATGATAAAGACTAAAAAGGGAGGCAAAATTTTTGGTAAAGATAATATTGTTTTTCTTTGAAATGGTAATGATAATATAGTTTGGTAGTAGAAGTGTTAAATGAGAGAAATTTGACTTTAAATTCCTTTTTTATGTGACATCATCAATTTCTGTTAGTTATTTAACGGAAATGTTAACGGAAAAGGGTCTAGGGGGGGATCTTGATATAGTCAGCAAAAGCAGAGGAGGTTATTGTCATTTCAGAAACCTCAGGGGAGGTATGTGTCTGTGTCAGTAACCTCAAGGGAGGTTACTGATAATTACCCTTATATTTTTTGTTGTTTTTTAAAAAAATTTCTTTTTTTGCCAATTTTTTTTTGTAAATTTAAAAATCTGACAACAATAGGAGGTTTCTAAAGAGAATTCTTCAAATCTAACTGATTTTAAATTTTAAAATTGGACCGAGCCTAGAATGGAGCACAAGACCTTAACTTTATTTATTTCTTTTTCTTTTATCGAAGGAGACGTGACCAAAGGACTAAGCCTCCTTTGGCAAATAAACATAAACAAGTTTTTTGGTTTATTCGTTTTGTCTTTATTCAAATTTTATAAACAGGTTTTTTGGTTAATTCGTTTTGTCTTTATTCAAATTTTTTTCGCAAATGTTAATTTTGCATCAAATTTTTGTGGTTTATTGGTTCCTTTCGACGAGACGAATCTAAAGAGTTTAAAATTATAGTCAAAACTAAATTTTTTTTGAATAAAACCAAAAATACGTGGTTTATTGGTTTAATTTTGGCTTTATTCAAAAAATAATTAATTTTCACTATAATTTCATAGTTGTTAGATTCGTCTCGTCGGGAGGAACCAATAAACCACAAAAAATTGATGCAAAACTAACATTTGCAAATTTTTTTTGAATAAAGACAAAACGAATAAACCAAAAAACCTGTTTTTGGTTCAGAATTTCAGCATTGGTAGGGCAAACATTAAAAAATATTTGAAATGCTCAAAACACATTCATAAAGAAAACACAAGTACAAACATTGTTGAGTGTGAATTCAAATTCGGTGTTTTCTACGTGAATTGTAATATTCATAATATTCATACACCTTTTAATATCATAATATAGAAATAAGGGCAAAATGGTAAACAATCAATCCATAATTCATTTCTATTGTCACCCAAAAATTATACATATTGCAAAATGCATTCTGCACATTTCTCCCGAACACTTCTTCCAATTTCAAAACACATTTTGACCATAATCTAAAAAGTCAAAAAGCTAAAAAATTGAAAATGAAAAGCTGAAAAGTAGGCTCCCAAACACCCCCAAAGCATACAACCTAGTGTTAGATTTCTACAGCAATTCTTACTCCCCTGTCCCAATTTATTTGCTCACTACGTAACTACTTGCAATTTTCAAACTAAAAATTAATGTATTTATCAAAATAAATTTTGAATTTTTTTTGCACCGTATTAAAGTTTTCAATGAGATCTATCAAACAAGATCCACATTGATTAGAAAATTATTTTTGCAAGTACATTATTTTTTAGTTTGAAAATTGCACGTAGTTTCGTAGATCAAACAAATTGGGACGGAGGGAGTATAATACTATTTTGAAATTTAGGTAACCGAGCTGAACCGCCCCTCGATCCGTCGTAGGGTGATTTATATCCAATCGTGATATATCTTCTCAATCCGATAAGAGTACCGCTACGTATACATAATAAGTCCCCAGAATTTAAAATGAACGGTCCAGATTCAAAATTTAACGGTCCTGGACCGTTAAATTTTGAATCTGGACCGTTAAATTTTGAATCTGGACCGTTCATTTTAAATTCTGGATAGTATACCTACACTTTGTGATATGATAAACCTCTTTTCGTAGTGGTGAGCTTCCTTCATTAAGTGCTTTGTGGGTTGTTCAGTATAAAGAGTAATGGATCAAGTGAATTGATTAGGATTTTGCACATCTCAATGTTGTCCCCTACTATTGGAGCTACCAGCCGCTTTCCCAATAAACCACCAATTTTTTTAAATAAATTAACTTTGGGGAAATTAAAAAGAAAATAAAAAGATTTTTCTACCATTCGTATATAATATTACTCCTACGGAGTCCAAGTGGTGGAGATGGTTTAAATTTCAGTGCTTTTTCGGACACCTTCCTTACCAGCTTCCATTCTCCTTCTAATATTCTTTATATTCTTCTATTCCTCTTCTAACTTCAATAAAAGATTCCCTCCTCATAATTCCACCCCCATGCCTAATAAGTAAGTATGTTATGACAATTTCAAGACACAAATAGGCAAAGCCCTGATTCAAAATATAAAGAAATAGAGAAAAACCTCTCATTGAAATGTCAAGAATGCCCACCTTTTCTCTTGCAAAATTGCTGAAAAATAACAAGTGGATTGATAGTTTGAATCTGGGTATATTACTCATTATTTGGCACATCACCGTCACGTGCACGATTTCCATCTCTTATGTTAACACCTGTTATCTATTTGACTAAATTCATACAAATTGAAAATTACAAAGGCTAATCGTAAGCAATTGAAACTTCAGGTACGAAACTGGGATTCGAGGTAAACTACAGAACAATTTCAAGAAATTATTAAAGAATTCAAAAAAGTAGATAGAGTTCTTTTGTTTGTTTGTTTTTTTTTACCCGACAATATATATAAGTTGGGGTTAGAGGGGTGTTAATAAATTAACAACTAAAGGAGATTCAAAGTCTATTTTTAGACTCAAATCCTAGATCTTTTTTTTTTTTTCCGTTGATCGAACCCAGATATCTTCTTTGGAAGCCAAAAAGTATAACCAGATGAACGCCTTAAGCAACAGTGTTGACTGCCGTAAAATAAAAAACTAGAGAGGGGTAGTTCTGTAATCAAACAAACAACAGCAACCTTTTTACCTTACCGTATAGGAGTAATATTCTAGCCAATGTCTCTTCCCTTTCATTCTTGTTAGTATTTCCAGCAGCTCAAAACCAATTTCTCCAAAACTTGAGACCGAATGAGAAGAAGAACAATCTAATCTACTCCATCTGAATTGTTGATTGTTGATTGTTGATGGCGAGTGGGTGGGTGAAATCATTACAATGCAAATCAAGAGCAAGAGCGTTAGACGACGTCGTCGACCACCACCACCACCACCACCACCACCACCACAATCAATCCACCACCACGAGTACCCCAAGAGTACCCCATCATCCAATATCCTCCTCTTCCTCAAGTTGCAGTAAAAGCGTTCAAAACCTCAAAGACGTCATAGAAACCGCCAAACACAACCACAACAACAAACCCAGAAAAAAGAAGCAGCCCAAACAACCACCACTACCATCCTCATCCCCACCGTCACAGCCACAGGCCAGCTGGCAGAAAAGTACTGAGCAACCCATCGCTGCCACGCGCCACTCACGTGCCCTGCTGCAAGCACTCCCTGAGGGCCACCCGTCGCGCAACGTCGTCGAGATAATCTTCCACACCAGCTGGTCCCCACCCAAATATAATTCCTTCTCTGGTCGAGTCGAGATGGTATTCAAGGTCCAGAATCCGCCCCGAACGTTGGCCCGGTTTGAGGAATACAGGGAGGCTGTCAAGTCCATTAGCGACAACAACGCGCGCTGTGTTGCTGATGGGAATGAGTTGATGAGATTTCAATGCTTGTTGGGTCCCCCCTCCGCTGATTCTACTGCTGGCGCCGCTTTTTCGGCTTTCAACGGCTGCCGGAAGGGGGCAATTTGTACGTTCTCCGGTAGCGGTGAGGCCCACGAGAGCAGCGGCGGAGGCGGCGGAGGGAGGAGGGCGATGTTGGTATGCCGGGTGATAGCGGGTCGGGTGTGTGACCAATTCGGGTTTGACTCCAACAAGAAGGATCAGGAGGGACGAGTCGGTTTTAACTCGGTGAGTGGGGAGTGTGGTGAGTTGCTAGTGTTTGATTCACGGGCGGTATTGCCTTGCTTTCTTATCATCTACCAATTGTAAAAACCACACTGGACAACAAGTAGGAGTAAGACAACCCTCTTGCATTTATCAACGCCAATTTTCTTTTTTCCCTTTTGATTGTTTTTTTTTTTTTTTTTGTGATTACAGAAAATTGGGATGATAAATTTAGTTTCTCACAATATCTATTTTATTTTTTTTGTTGGAAAAGCACTTTTGATGTAGTAGCTAGCTAGTTCTCTTTACATATTGTTTCTTTTCTTTAATTTTAAGTTAGTTTTGTGTTGCTCCTATTTTCTAGTTTTTGTACATCCAGATGATTAAACTTAGTATATTATTAGAAAAGTTCAGTAAGAATGACAATAATTTGGATAATATTTGATACCTTTTTTCCCTTATTTTTTTAATTTTTTTCTAATGTCTTTCGCAGGGAGTGTAATCTGAAAAATCTACTCTATTTTGACCAAAAAAATTTTAAACGAAAATTCATTAAAAACGGTAAAAAAAAAATCATTGTTTTGAAAAATTATTAATTTATGCCCCTCTCTCTCTCAAAAGATAAATGGAATCACCATTTGGTATAGGAATTGTTCTAAGCCATACTTGGATTATTTTTTTGTTCTTATTCATAAAATAATTTGCATTTGTTAAATTTGCATTGATTTTTTTGTGGATTATTCGTTCATCTCAATGAGAGGAATCTAAATATTATAAAATTATGATCAAATTTTTTAAAAAGTTGACAAAAGACAAAAATAAACCAAATTTTTGTGGATTATTGAATTACTTTTGTCTTTATTCACAAAAATTTAAAGAAATTTAATTAGTCATCCTATTTGGGAAACTTGTTTATTTTCTCATCCTGAAATATTTTAATCATTATGTTTTCATCCCGAATTTAACTTTTTAGATTTCTCTATCAATAATTCATAAAAAATCGACGCAAAACTAACAAATACAAAATTTTTGAGTAAGGATGAATTTGTTTTTCCCAAAACACCCCTTAAGGAGAAAGATTAAACAAATTATGAAGACACAGTTATAACTTTCTTTAACTTATTTTTCGTGGATATTTTTCGTTACAACAAATCAGAGAAGTTACGACGCATTGGATTGGACAAGTTTGGTGGACTTCGACAACTTAGCCAAGGGATATCATATTATCATGTGATTTGGTGGCATTCGGTTGCTACGGCTAATAAATTCGAATAGCTTGATTCGTTTTACAGTCCCAATGTTATTATTAGACCCTTTTACTTGATTTTTTTTTTTTAGTGATATTCAGTTTATGGTATTTTAAAACAACATTCTAGGACACGTTTACTCCAATTTTCATCTTTCACTTCCTCTACATCTCCTATACTAGTAGCTTGATTCATAATCTAATGAAGCATTTGGTCAAACTTTCAACAAAAACTTCCCAGAAAAAGAAAAATTCAACAAAACTAAACCGTTGTGGTATTCAGTATCTTCAATAGCAGGCTTTTTTAGGGATTAACTTCCTAGAGTAAAAAATTACTCCCTCCGTCCTAAATTGTTGGACCCTCTTTTCATTTTGGGATGTCCCAAAATATATGTCCTATTTCTAAAAACATCAATCAAAACAGGGCCACTTTCCAGTTTTACCCTTAAAAAGTACTTTTTCCATCTCAAAATGGATTGTCTTTTATCTTTTGTTTTATAACAATTTTTATGATTTTGAAAACTTTGTATAATAAAATTAATCAATCTCTATCAAACAAGATTCATATTGCATACGTTTTGAGTTTCAAAAAAAAAAATTAGTCTCACAAAATTGGCCTCATTAATATGGACACGGGGATACTGTTGTGCGCCTTCCGCACAGCAGGTGTTGTGCATGTCAAAACGACGTCGTTTTGATGGAAATTGCAAAAAAAAAAAAAAAAAACCTTGTCTAAAATAGACAGGATTAAGAGTCCTGGCATAAATTGTACTGGACTATTAGTCCTGGTATTAATTTAGTCTTGCATCTCACATAATCCCTTGTTTGATTCACACGGGATTAACATTGGGACTTTTTTTTTTCCTTTCAGGACTCTCTTATCTCTCTCTCAAACCGAGTTTCATTGAAGTTCACTTTGGCAGTAGCAAATTCTGAAGTTCTCAGAATCGGATTAACATTGGGACTCATCGTTCGTTTTTTTCTTCAGGACTC
>JAXBDA010005817.1:0-22950 GCA_036023075.1 Gaultheria prostrata
GTATCAGAGACAGGAGGTCATGGGTTCAAGTCGCGGGAGCGTCATCGTGACGTAGGGATTGTAGGGCCCGGAGTGTCCCTATGGATTTGGTTATACAATACCACTCCCAGCAACCACTCTAAAAACAGACTTACGGGTGCGATGTCAAATGACATAAAAGACTTAATCGAAACCGTTCCTAATACTAATTGGTTTTAGGAGGGATGGTGAAAAAACGATCTGACACAGACGGCACTTCAGTATGCCAATTGCATTTCTAACCGTCACTTATCACCGCATGACTTCCTATGGCAGACTCGGGTGCCCTGTAGTGAGTACTGCTCACTATATCCGAATTATCTTACATTAAAAGATTAGTATCTTACATGCTGGATAATTTCATTTAATCCGAACTATTGATTATCAAACGAACAACTGTGATTTCATCCAATCAAAAGGTAGGTCACACACGCCATTTCTTATCAGTGATTCATTTGGTTATTGAAGTTCGAAACCTTTTTTTTATCATCAATGAAAACTTTAGGGGTAAGAACATTTTTTTCTTCTTCTTGTACTATGGAGTCCATGGACATACAACTAATCGAGACCTAGGCTCTATTTGATTTTGTTCTTGAATCAATGTTGTAAGATTAATTTCAGAAACATTTTTAGTTGATAATTTTTGAAAGTTGTGTTTATGCATGAAAATCTTATGGTAAAAAGAATTGATTTTTCAGAAAACATTAGAAAGATGTTTTCGATAAATAAAAAAAAAATCATATTTGCTAAAAGACAAACAACATATGAAAAGCAATATTTTTTTTCATGCTAAATTAAAGTCAGGGAAGACTTAAACTTAAACGGAAACGGGGTGCCATTCTTGTTTTGGACGGTCTGGATCTCAAATAAATTGTTCGCCCGAACAATTTATTTAAGATCCGAACGGTACAAAATACTTTTAACGGCCGAAATTAACTCACTATACCTGTAGTCACAGGCCCCCTCTTCCAACTTAAACATGACCCTAGCTAGTGGTAAATTAACAAACTCTTGGACAAATCCTTTTCATAATCATTTTCATCATTTGTTATTTACATAAAGGAGTAAAGTTTTATTCAAACGTAGGTTTGGATCCCACTTTTGGCTGGTTCTTGGAAAGTCACACGAGGCTGGCTCACAAGTGGCAACGTTTGAATATCAAAGGGCGGGTCGCTATTGAAGAAACAGTAACAGAATATGACAATTTTATTTTATTTTTCCTATTTTGAGAAACAATTTAATTAGGAAATTCTAAGAGGAGGGAAAGGGCGAGAGGTATTTTTCTCTTTTCGTTCGATTATGGAGAAATAAATTACGAAAGGTAAAAGTGGCAGAAAGCGAGAAGTGAAAGAACATAAGGAAAAAAAATGTTCTGATTTTTAAAGTATTTGATAGGATGCAAATTTTTCCAAAAAATATTATACTCAAAAAATTCCCTTTTATACTATATGAAATTTACATGACATGAAGTCACAAGAAAATACGTTGATTTAAGAATAAGTTGGAGGTAAAAGAGAGAGAAACTTGAATTTCAAATTTTGTACTACCAACCAATTTCGTGAAAATTACTAACATTTATTAGTATAAACTTTTTGTGAGAAACATATGATAACTTTTCTACTATGAACGGTGGCTGGAATTTTATTTTCTCATTTTTTTAACAGACGTAGAGTTGACTTGACAAAGCATAAAATATGAGTACGTATAGGGTTTTTTTTTTTTTTACTCAATGCAAAATTTGAAACTTGGATCAAACATTGGGGTTCCTTGTGTAGTTTTCCAATATTATATGCACTAAAGTTTGGGTATTTACAAAAATATATATTTTCGCCATTATCGCCACCCAACAAAAAACCTAGATGAATCTTTGAATCAATAGTTATGGTCCCACGTAAACATGACGGGTCTAGAGAAAAAAAATTACCATATGCTCTTATGACACCTCCACATGTATTGTAATGATCTCCCACAAACTTATATAGATAAACGTTGGATCCAAACTAAGCATGAAGATCTCAAATTTGAAATCTCCCAGCCTCTCAGGTGCTATCAATCCCGGAGCGTTTGCTCTGGCTTCAAGTGCAGCTCCTGCTAATGAACGGTAAGTTTATATTCATCTGTATTATTTGAGGTGAGCGTAAGCTGACTCAAATACTTTGTTATTAAAAAAATGAAGTGTGGAGATCCAATATGAATTTCTAATTACAAAACGTGTAATTTGGAAATTACATTTTCTCACCTTATTAACGGTTTGTCCCACGACGCGTTTGCCAGAATACCAAATACTCCACTATTCTTGTAGTACTAGTTTGGAAAGTTGACCCACGACTTTTTGTATTCCATTTCCTAAACACTCGAGCATCTAGAAAACGAGGAAAAGAAAAAAAGGAACGCGGGGCATCCGTGATTAATTTCTTGGAAGCTGTTTTTTTTTTGGGAGATGGATCATTTGATTCAAGATTTGGACTAGATAAGACTCTTATCGACAAAAGTTTATAAGCAAATTTGAACCATTGATTATACCGATGTATAGCTCATGTTTGGATTGTCTCATCCAATACAAAAAATAGACGGGAGAGAATTCAGATCATTTTTTATGCGAGATACATGTAAAGTTCATAAAAGAGTCGAACGAGTCAATGACTAAAATGCTTAATCTTAATTTGAAAACTCTACAAGTTTACAAAATATTCTTTTAGTTGGATAATTTATGAAGCAAGACAGCAAATGATTTTAAATGTTAGTTGTGCTGGTCTCAAGCTAATCTAAAATGCTTTTTGGACCAATTTTAGGAAGATTTAGGATTTAAAAAGAAAAAGAAAAAATCAAGCTAGATTTGATGCATAACAAACCAATCTTGAACGTATTTTTAATGAGCTAATGTGAGTTTGAATTCAAGTAGCTTCGTTTCGCTTATCAGCATTTCAAGGTAGGTAAAGTTGTACAGAAATCCTCTTTTTTTTTATTACTAATTTCAAACGACAGTAACATAGTTCATTCGTTCAAGTTTTCGGACATAGTAGCCACATGATTGAGCTAACATATGTTTTTATTAAATGAATAGTTGTTATGATTTAGAGATTGAAATATGATAATTCTATCTTGATTATGTGATCATAAATGTCCATTACACTTACTTTTTTGTACACATAAATTGATCCATAAATTTAAACAAGTGATTTGCACATTGATGAGATCTCAAAGACCATCACTGAGACGCACGCGGCACGACAATTCAACAGTGCATTTCATGCTCTATAGATAAATCTATAGAAACCAAAGGACATGACAGGGTTTTTGCTGTTAGGCCAAGGTTTTCCATTTGACAGAAACAGCTATTAACAAACTCACAAAAGACTCATTCCGGCTATATAAAAATCTAATCTGTCTAATAGAACGTGATTGAGACAGGAAGTTTATTACAGTTTCCAAACATGATTTTGATCACGAAGTGGGGACGTCTCAACAAAAACAAAGGACCAAATTAATCATTCCTTGACTAAAATATATTAGTTGACTTCTAATAGGGGTGGCTCGATACTTTTGGAGTTCTGAATCAAATTATAACTCGAATCTTTAAAATTAATTGGTTTTGCACTTTCAAAAAAAAAAAAAAAAATTGGTTTTGCAATGTAAACTATATCGTTTTACACGTCTTTTCATATAAACCTACCATCATCGTTAGAAATGGGACAGATTTGCCCATTTTTTAAATTATGAGTAGATACTTTTCTATAGATTTATTTTGCTAGATTTATTGATGGGAAGAATTTTGCTATTCTCTAAAAAAGTGAAAATAGGAAAGAAAGAGGCGTTATTTTCTATATATTGATAAACAAGAATTGTATTACAAAAGTAAAGTTCTTATTAATGGGACCGTCCTGAGGTGGGCGCATGAAGCAGGCCTTGTTGCCTGCACTTGCTGTAAGGTCCAGCCGGCTTTGATGACAAACTTGGTTTTATGCAAGAAAATAGTAGACTCAAATATGGTGGGTGAACAAGAGGATTAATGAATTTGAATTAGTAGATAAAATTATTAAGTGGTAGAAAAAATTCGGTCTCAAAAAAGATGGTTATATATCAAGGTTTTACACATACACATGCTAAGCTTCCCAAATGATAAAATCTCATTTGATAAAAGTTCGGGACGAGCAATGGAAAAAAAAAAAAAAAAAAAAACTCCAACAGTCCCACCAAATAAAATTGTGCAAGAGAAGGATTGGATCACTTTGTTTCCACCTAGCCAAATAAAGTGGCATATGGACTCTACACTCCATAAATCTCATGACTAGTGCGCCTATTGGCATCAGACTATGGGCGCACTAGTCAATTAAGTAATCTCTAAGTACTTATACGTTAATCCCATCCCACCCCATGAGATTCGCAATCCAATCCAATTTCATCTCAAGGATAATTTATCTATTTATTTGGATTACCAAATCTTCGAACATGCTTGGCATACACCTTAACCAGCAATTTCAAAACTCTAAAATCATGGATTGACAAACCTCTCTTACCTCCAATGTATAGTTTGGTGAATGGAAGGCCCTATTTTAATAAAATTTCCAAAAAGCCTTTGAACTATTACTGTAATGTTTTATAGGCCTCCAAACTTCATTACTACATGTTAACCAAACATCTAAACTTTACAACTTTTTTTTTTTTTTTTTTTTCAGTTAGGCCAATATCGTCTGTGTCCGTCAATTCCTAGACAGAAATTGATTACGTGACACCTACAGCCCCCAAAACGATCCCAAAACATCGTTTTGGGGGCAAGTCAGGGAAGCCAGTTCACATTGTTGTATGGGATCCAATCTGTCGAACGTGGCACTGATTTATGATTGGGTCACCAGTCAAAATTCTAGTATAAAAAAAACAACACATTCCTCCTCAATATCCAATCATAGTGCAGCAAACTGCACCTTTTAAAAGCACATAAATTATTAATCAAATGTTATACAGCCAATGTATGGGAAAAGAAAATATCTCCGTTCGGCCAATAATAGGAAAGATAACGGGATCATAAGAAGCCAATTAGATGCTTATCATCCCGCAATATCGACGAAATAAACTTGGAAGTAAATAAATTGCCATCTCACCAAATAAGCAAAATAAGAGTGACAATTTTATTATAATTGAGTGAGAATGAAAGGAGCTCGTTTCTTTGTAAGTGTGCTCAGATGCTTCATCTGCGAAGGGATATTGTCAAATAGTCGTGTGTTGTAGCCAAAGCTTGACTTATAGTCTGCAGATGTTGAGATACGCGTTTGAGTTAGATTGCAATAGAGAGATGTAGTAGTTTACCTACACCGTAAATTAGGGATGCACACAAACCCGATAGTCCACACCAAACCAATTTGTCTTTTCAAGGGTTTGGGATTAGTAATTAGGTCCATGAGACTGGCTGTGTAGAGTTTTGAACCCATTTAACAAATGGGATGGACTGGAAAATATTTCTTGAAACCCAACCCCTCATGCCCGCATAAGACATTGTATGTAGTTTTGTACTTGACATATGAATAATTGAAAACTTAAGAAACAAAATATGTAACTTTCGTTTCAGTTCTAAGATTTTGCTGCCACACGGTAAAAGTTACACTACATGAGTGGTTTCAATTTTGGAAAAAAATAACAATTTGAAAAGTTAAAATACAAAAATATCAATAACTTCAGTTTTAAAGATTTTGCTATTGCACGGTAAATGTTACACTACATGCGTGTGGTTTGAATTTTGAAAAAAAAAAAAATCTGGAGAAATTATTGAAATGAAGAGGTTTCAAGAAATAAATGGGTTAAGTAAAAGGACTTTGAGAAACTAGAATATTGATAGAGTGAGCTTTGAAATATTGAGCAAAATCCATCAACTAGACGGGTTGGATATACATTACTATCTTCATGATTTAATACAAGTTTGGCCCAAATCCGACTTGGCCCTTTGAACATGCACCCGTTATCGTTATTCGCAAATAGGTTTACCAACTGAACAAAGTGAAGAAAATGTAAAATTTGGCATCTGTCAATAAAGAGTATCGGGGACTCGGGGTACCCAACTGTTTCACTAAAACGCACCAACTCTGTGGTCATACACTACAAGGTTAGACAAATATATCTAATTTGCTTTACCTGCTCAGCCAAGGGTGCCCCATCATCTATGCTATGGATCTCCACTTTTCCGGAAATAAAAGTGCCATCAGGTTCAAGGATCATGCTGCCAAATAAATACGAAAGAGTAAATCTTTCCTTGCAGACAGAACATCTTGAATGAAAGAAGAAATAATTCAGTGCAGAGCAAGTTAACATAGCCAGCATAGTGAAAATAAGTCCCTCCACATACAAGGAAACTTGCCAAGGATGTAAAAGATCCATCGTGCGATTTCTAATTACCTACTAACACTAGTTTGCTAAGCAAACTTGGAGATAAAAAGTAGAATAGCAAAGTTGGAACGGAATTGATGGCTTCAGGAATTGGAACAAATTCGGGAAAATTTAGTAGTATTAGAACCTAGAACATCTTATCCTACAGAAATGATTTGAAGGACTTGGTTATCCTTGAAATGGAAGCAAATATTGAAGGGAAAAATGATCCACCAAGTAGACAGGATGGGAGATTGAATACTCCGGTAAGGAAACAATACCCACCAGTAACTCACACCGCAGCTACTTCTGACAAGGAAGCAAATAAACATCACTACATGTGGAATCATCAACATAGGTTTCTGCAAACTACTCTTCAAGTATGATCTCAAACGCCAATTTAAGAACATTTGCTAAATTTTAGAGGACGTTGCACAGTACAATTGCTTTTGTTTGACCAACCTTTTGCTTTTCACTAAACACTAGAAGTGTTTTGCAACACAACGTCCTAATAAAAATGAACAGCCTTTGAGTAAGTAATGTAACAGAAAAATAGCATATCATATAGGAGAGCCTAAGGCCCAAAAGCTGCTCAAGTATGGTGTTCGCATAACTACGAACGTGCCTGTTGCATACCCTCCATCAACTATCTCATCCAGGCATAAAAAAAATGAGATCCAAATTCTCAAGTGCCTCCGTTTTGTCAAAATTAATCCTATAAAATAAACACACTAGATTAGACAGCTTGACCATAAATTTGATCCCATGAAATTTACAATTGAGGGAATATGTTAACGTTATGATCAACCCAACCTGATCAGAAAGGAAAGTCCATCAATGAATCCTTGGAGAACTGAGGCCAGAATTAGTTCATTTTCTTCATCGCCTCCAATTACAAAGAACCACATGCACACAACTGCGAGCTCCACTTACACTGAAACACAATAGGAATGCCTCAATTTTGAGCATACCTTCCGACCGAGCATTTGTCTTTTGAGTTCTGGCAAACACAGACTTTTCAAAAGCTGATTTTGCATTATTAGTTGGCCAATCATCGGAGTAGTACTTGACTGCCACATGCTTTCCTTCGGAATAAAAGAGAAGAATGCTTTATATGGTTGGGCGCTTTTCGAACTTCTGTTCCTGTTCTGCCTTTACCCTTTTTACCAGCGCTTCTGGACTTTCTCTAGATCTGATAGGTGCGTCACGGTCTTAAGTAGCTAAACGATAGGCTAGGCCATGAAGCTCAAAGTCTCAATGTTGTAACCGGCTCAGCAGCAAGTCTCCTATAAAACTCAATCGAAGTCATCTGATAATATACTGCAAATGTCCCAATTCTAGCAAAAGAGCCTAGTTTGTAACCCAAAGTTTCATTGAAAAAGAAACTGAAGAAAACATTGATCCTACTGTTCTCGAAAATGTATGACATAACCCTAAGTGTGCCTGTGCGAGGGTTTGGTTTAGGGAAGAATCATATATAATTCACACATACATGTATGCAAGAGGTCCCTCCAACAGTGGCGTAGCCAGGATTACGCATTAGTTAGGGCACCATATTTAGGACCCCTCCCTCAGTAAATGATTATAATTTATCATATTTATTAACATTTATAAGCATTTTTTTTATCAACATTTGTAAGCTTCCAAGATAAATTTATCTTGATTATTTTGTTTCTAGAAAATTTATCATATTTGTTTTATTGGTGATGAAAATTACATTAGAAGCCATCAGGTCTAGATGGCATGGAGGCTGATTTCTTCATGATAAATTTACCATATTTATTATGTTTTTATCATAAATGGGACTTGGATTTAAAGGTATAATTTTATTTGTTTCATTGCTTTAAGGTTTGTATCTCTTTAGAAACTTATTTTGAGATAAGGGATTGTAGATTACAAATATACAAGAGAGAGTTTTGAAAGATTCAGAAGAGAAAGGACAGTCATGGATTTTAAAAAAATAAGGATCAAAAGATAAGCTACTGCAATAACTAGGTCTAATTCCTAAGAATCACGCAAAGCAAAAAAATCTTCTAAGAATCACCAAAAAATTGTACTACTATTGAAGAGCATGTATTAGATAAAGATCCTCTATGCCGACGTTTGCATTTTGCTCTCCTTCATCAAAAACCAATAATTCATTTTCTTGGTACTCATTTTGGTTGAGGAGAACCTGCAACGATTCGAACAACAAATTCAATCCACAACGGCCCTATAGATCTTGAAAATTAGAGTCACAGAAACCGCAAAACAGGATGAAAGTGCATAATAAAGTAATAAACAGAAAACAGGAAGACACACAGATATACGTGGAGAACATTGACTCGAGGAAAAATTACGAGAGCCACACTAGTCCACTATAATCGAATAGTATTGAGTACAAGTCTTCACTCTTCTCTCTCGGAGAAGTTTTCTTTTGCCTCCTCTCGTGTTTTCACTGAAATTCTTTAACCCTAATTACAATGAAATTAACTGCAATATAGGAGTAAATAAGTTAGGGCCAATGGCAGAAATTGCCCCTAGCAAAACACAAAATACCTCTGCCCCACACTCCCAAGCTAGTGCTGAAACTTGTCTGCATCCCTAACAGACAAATAAGTAAAAGTGGAAAATGAGAAAATGAAAATGTGAAAAGCCAAGGCTACCAAAACACCCCTAGATAAATATGAAATAAAGATTAATTTTTTTGTGTGCCAATTAAAAAATTACTCCAGTTCATTTGAATCTCCACAAGTGCTTGATCACTACGAAATAGGCACAGTGGTACAACTGCTCAACAAAATGCTATCCATCATCTTTAACAATGCTACAGCTACTCAACAAATATGCTGAGTCACTATTCATTAGGCAACCAAGTAATGTTTCTTTTACAAAAATTACAGTCTCTTGGAGTACTTTTTGCAATTCTCTCTCTCTCTCTCTCTCTCTCTCTCCATACGTTATGAATCCTCTAAACTCTCATTTCGTTATTTCAGTTCGCTCCCACAATTATAATTTGAACCATTCACCTTATAGAATGCAGGGAAAAGAATATGTTCGGACTAAACCAACCGATCACGTTCACACTTTGGTTTACATGTTTCCAGAACTAGGTGAAAACAATCTTTAACTTGTTTTCAAAACCAACTTGTCTTTATCAAAAGAAAACACTAGTTTTTGCATTCAATTTCAAAGATTACATTTAGTAAATTATCAAAACATAGTCTTTATTGTTTCTTCTTAATCACAGGATTACTTTTTTATGAGTTTACTGAGAAATATATACACACACGTAACAGATGTAGATCTTCATTTTTATATGCTGCAAGCCATCCCTTAGACTCTTATAAACGAGCCAGTCCAACTGCATTGTAATTCATTCAAGTTTTGTTTGAAAAATTGATGAGCTTTAAAAAGTTCTTCTTCAAAAGTGCTCTATACTTAAGACGAGTCAACTTAAATGAGCTTCAGTCAAATTAACAAACTTGAGTAACTTTAACAATATAACCTGATCGATTTGAGTTCTTACAACCTTGCATTGAAATCAATGTTATCCAAAAGAGGAAACAAAATACTCTCTCATAACAACATAAGCAAGCTCATCGATCATTCACAAAACCCTACTACCATCAACTCTCTTCCTAAACCTCATTCAGCCAAAGTTATCTGAAGAAAGAATAAAACACTCCGATAACAAACCTTATAGATTACCTTCTTGTGACAAAACGCCGAGGAAGATGAAAATTCCTAAATTGTTCAAAATTAAGCTAGCAGATAGTATTCGGCAAAACTTCCCTAAGGACTGGCAAGCCACAACCAACCTTCAGGTGAACACCTTACACCATCCGTATCCTTATCTTCCCAAGTAGCAAATAATCTGAGTACCGGAAATTTGGTTGGACACCTCTGAAGGGAACCGTTCATCTTTCCCTTGAGTTGTGCACGTCTGCAGCTGGGCGGTGGTTAATCTGCAAAAATATTGTGGGCTTAGTCATGAATATGAATATAACCATACAATTAGCAATTAAATCAACAAAAATTCCATTCAATTCTTGTTCTGCAACAAAAGGAATATCAGAAAAAGAAAAAAAAAGACACAATGCAAAGCAGAATCAAAATGTATTTCTGCTTCCAAATCTATCCACGTCAAATCTTTTATTTTTAATAAGAGAATAATCACATATCCCAGCATGGGAAAAAAAAAAAAATCTGCACTACCTGACTGACAAAAAATTTACATCGCTGGACTACCTGACTGAGATTTCAACTACTTTGGCCCCAGCTCCCCATTAATGGTGATAGGGTGGATAACACAAAATCCTTGTACGTTTTTTGACATTTTCAAGGACCTATCGTCGCTTTTTTAAGATAACACTTCCCTAGTAAAGTTATGGTTCCATAGTTCAAGTCCATCGACCCAATTGGCACCTCTCTTTTCATCCCTGTTTAAGTAGTAGGCATCCACTTGTCGTGTAGGTTAACAGCACTTCTTAGCGGAGTTCAAGGATATCATGTCCTTTGATTGTCTACTAAAACTAGTTATTATAACTTGTACAACAATAACTGGCATTCGTCAATGAATTCAGTCTTCCCCCCTAACTTTAAGGATTCAGTAAGCTAGACCTCCCTATTTTGAAAATTTGAGAACTTGCATTGTCGTTAACACTATTGTTGTGTATTTTTAAGTCTTGTCCTAGTTGACCAAATGAACTGTCATTCTTGCCCTCAAATGTAGTGGATTAAATATGTTTAGGACCTAAAAGTGGAACCATAAAAGAGCACGCTTACTTCCAAAAAAAATGTACAACTTTGAAGGAGTCAAGTTGACCAAATGAACTGTCATTTTTTTTTTCTTATAAAAAGAGTACAACAAAGTAAAGCATGTCCAGCTCTAGCAATAGATACCGTCACTAGCAAGAACAGCCTCAAAAGCTTACTCCAGCTGTGCTCCTCTCTCCACCACCACACTGCTAAAACCGCCTAATACAACTTTGATAATAACCCCGCCACGGGCACTACCACCACCCCGTGTTCTGTACTTCTGCTTCTTCTCCATCTCTTAATATATCAAGTTTATAAACACTGTTGCTCACCTCAACCATCACTGCCCTCAACCATGATTGGAGATGCATCCCAAAGGGTCATTGGAAGTAAAGAAGCAGACGGAAACAACAACAAGAAGGAAATGGATATCACAGCACGGAAACAATGTTGGAGGCAGTAGTGGTTGAAGGGAGAGAGCAAGTGGAAGTGATAGGCATGGGAGAGATGTCACCAAAACGATTGTGGGATATGACTGAGGTAGGGCCATTTGAGCATTTTGTGAAAACTAACATGGAAAAGGGTGATTTATTTGAACAAAAAACAACTCTCTTTGGCCCCAATTTCTCCTTACCCCAACTTACGAGTAAGAATGTGACCCAAAATGCCATCACCTTCAACCAAACACTGAAACCTAATTTTGTGCACGAACTCTGATGATGATGATCAGAGTGCATCTGGATCATCAGCCTGGCAAAGAGGAGGTTGAGTACCAGGTTTTTTTTCTCTACTCCCTTTCCCCCTCGTGAATCTCATTTCATTTACTCCTGCTCAAATTTTCCCGATTCCTCTCTCGTCGAGACAAAGATGCTTAATTGTTGACAAAAAATTGCGGTAAAACTAAACAAAGATTGCTAAAAATCACTTCACCCCACTGTCGCCAGCCAAAGTACTTCAAAAAAACAGAATCAAAACATTGAGACCTAAAAACGTTACCTTTTCAGAAGGAATTCTGGAGCTTTCATTGCAAAATCGAGCTGACAATCGATGCAATTTTGGAGGTTTCATGGCCGCTCCAGACGAAGTAGAAGAAGGGGAGCTTCACGTAGAACTTGTCCTTGCACGGAGGAATGGGCAGCGACACGACGGATTTGGGATCGGGGACCGCGGCGGAATGGGCGGCGAATTGAACGACATTTGGATGCAGCGGAGGACGAAGATGAAGAAGAGAGAGGAGAATAGTTGGAGGAAAATGATTTTGATCCGGTGTAGGCCAATCTATTATTAGAAAAAAAAATTCACTTAAATTGTTTTTGATTGTGTATCATTCAATAATCGATTCACATGATTCTCGACACGGTTAATAGTCTTGACAAGATCAACAACATGAACGAATGAGATCGTATCAATAATCTTGTAGTAAATCACAATCGAGTAATTTCTTCATCTAGTTGGCATTGTTCTTGATAAAAGGCATTGGATCGGATGTGACCAAATCTATTTTCATAAAAATAAATTTATGTCAATCATCTCCGATCATGGACTAATAAGAATTAAATTTGTAAAATAATTAACAAGTTTCATCTTATTGACAAGATCTAATTGTTGAACAATTTCGATGAGATTAATAATTTCGGAATAAATCTCGAGTGACAAATGAAGTTGCTTTCCCATATTGGGATGCTTCAAACGACGTAGTTTTGGGTACATGACATAGGTTGAACCTGTGTCATGTACTAAAACGACGTCGTTTTCCATAACATGACGTAGGTTGAACCTGTGTCATGTATGCAAAACGACGTCGTTTTGCATAACATCGCATCTCTTATTAAATCAAGGGTCACGGCGTCAATTGTTTTTAATTGGGAGGGGTAAGTGTAATTTTCTCCTTGAATGATCTTCGTCCACCTCTTCATCTTCAACCAACGGAGCAAAAAACTCCCAGAGAGAAGAAACCCTAACCCCGCGATGAGAGATGAAGCTGAGAACCAAAGCTCCATCAATAGTAAGACGAAGAAGAAGAAAACCGATGAAAAATTCGAGTTCTGCAAAGTTTGCAGGCTGAATCACGACCAAGGCCGTCGGCACAAGTACTTCCCCAACCACGTCAAGTCCCTCTCCTCTTTCCTCTCTCGGTTCCAGCAAAAACTCGCCGACGTCAAATTATTCCTCAAAAACCCTACCCCACTTCGACCCGAACACGCGGCTCGCAATCGACTCTGGTGCACGTTCTGCGAGTCCGACTTCGATGAAGTCGGTAGCTCTTTTGCCTGGTACGTCGGTCTTTGCCAATCCTTCCGTTTCAGTACTGGTCCGTTTGGTTACTGAGAAATCGCAGGGAAAAGTGAAGAAATCTGGATTATTGAGAATTTTGATGGAACTCTGCTTAAGTGAGCTAAATGAAGTTTCGTTTTTTTGGTGTGCCATAGATAGGGTTAGTGTTTAGTAAGTTAGATTACAACAGCCGCCCGAACACTGCTCATCTACTCGAACCTGAGACCTCTCCCATTGGGCACTTAGGCCCCTCTCTCCATGCCAATGGGCCAAAAGGCCACTTGGCTAGCTAAATGCTATTATTATGCTCTCTTTTTTTGTCGAATTGCCTCAATGTTGTTTGTTTGAGGCTGTTTTTTTTTTCCGTAAGATACTTGTTGAAGCTCAATTTGGTTGATGTGTAATGCTTAGAGCATCTCCAATGGTTCTAGCGAAAGTGTGTAAAATGATGGTCTATAATTACAGTTTACTTCTGTTTTGACAATGTTGCTCCAGTTAAGCCAATTTTTGACACAACTGCTATTTTCTTTTTTATTATGATCTTGAATCTTTGGATCACTACCATTCTAGGTAATGTGGCACACAGCTTTCTAAATGTTGTGCAAACATGGTTCTATTCTTGGCAAAGCATTTTTTGGCTAAAGATTTGGCAAGCCAGTGGTGCTTTTCAAAGTCAAATCTAAAGCCAAAGAATGGCTTTGCAAGAGAAATGACAGACCACTAGAGATGCTCTTAGCATAGGTTTTATGTGGAATTTTGAATTCTTATCATGCGCGACTTTAGAATGAAGAGCGAGGTAATGCATCGAAGCATCAGCATGAATTTGCACTCCAGTAATGTTCTCTTATGTGTGCTTTCAAATGTTGCACTATTAGTGGTAATGCAATTAATCACCTGGCAAGTGCGGGTCATTTGAAGAATCTAAAGAATTTTCTATGGAAGCATGGTGATGGGATGGATCAAGTGGATTCCTTTAGGATTTCGGAGGCAGATCTAGCAAAGGTAAATATTTGCAGATATTATGTCATTGATTTTTTTCGGGATTGGTTTTGTTTAGTGGCTTATGGAGTTGTTTGTTCTACTTCTACATATTTTGCATCCAATGAAGATGTTGTACTGGTGTACCTAGCTTTTTGGTTAGTAGATGCAGGTGATAATCTGGATGTTTGTAATTGTTAATTGGTCAAGAATTTCAGAGAAGAGCAGAAGACATGGATTTGAATGTTACAAGTTCTTATTTGTCCTCGCTGAATTCATTCTTTAAATAGGGTTCAGTTCACGAGCGCCACCAAATTTGGTTTGTATTCATGCTTGTAGTTGCTACAGAACCTGCATTCTTTGTTTACACAAAATGGAAGTTTGTGCATGAAGTACATTAGGCATTCATCTTTCAAACGCGATGCATGATGACTCGTTTCTTGTCAACTTTACTGTATGTTGTCCTAGAAATGAAGAATTATTTGTCAGAAACATGAAGGTCATGTGTCGTTGTTGTTAGTCTCCTAACCAATTTGCAACATATGGTATTTCCTTTAATTTATTGAACCAAGAGGAGATTGTCTGTTGTGATGCAACTGCAGTGTTACGTTCATTGTTTCATCCTATGTATTGCCTTTTTCTGCGGTAGATGTTTGGTTAGAAAGGTTTTCAACTTTTGTCCACTTCATCCAGGAAACGCTTCCCGTCAGTTCATCGAAGTAATCATTATTTCTGATCTTTTTGTGTTTGCAGTAGGAGAAGAAGTGCACATCTCTTAAAAGTGAAGCTGCTCGTGATGGATCACACAGACCTTTAATTGGACCTTCAAATGATATCCACAATGAACTGATCTCTAAATGTATAAATAGTTTTGAGAAAAATTCTAGTCACTTTCTTGGATCAAGTTTTCCCAATAGTGTTATGCCTTTACAAAGCTACACGAATGAGAGATGCCAGGTTTCCCATCATAGTTGTCAAAGGTGTGGGCCTAGGCGAGAGGCGCAGCAAGGCGCACCTATTGCGCCTGGGGTGATCCCAGGCGAGGCGACTTGAAAAAGGCGCAGCCTAGGCGAGAGGCGACGAGGCGCAAAAAGGCGCGCCTCTTTCAAATCGACCACTCTTTTATTTTTTTTTATTGAAATTAAGGTTCCTTTTTTTTTTCTTCATACATGTTGGGGTTTCCAAAGAGTACATTGTGCTATTAGCTAAAGTAAATTATACTTGCTTGTTTGTTTTTAGATGTCAAGCGGAGCTAATAGAACAGATCCTGCATGAAAGTATCATCATTTGTCGGATCCCGCGAACACTAACCAATTTAAATGTATTTTTTTGTGGCAAAATAACCAATGGAGGGGTCAATCGGGCTAAGAAACACCTTGTAGGAGGTTATAGAGATGTGACAGCTTGTAAAAGAGTCCCACCCGATATAAAACAAGAGGTTCAAGAGTTTATGGGAAATAAGAAATCATAGAAAAAGCAATTGCAAATGATGGTATGCTGTCTTAAACTCAATGGCTTAGTGTTATTAATTAAAGTATTGGTGTATGCTATTTTTCTAATTTTTTCGCATAGGTGCGCCTTGGTTCAAAAAGGCGCGCGCCTCGCCTTGCGCCTCTCGCCTAAGGCCCTATAGGACTTTGCGCCTCGGTGCGCCTTTCGCCTTTGACAACTATGTTTCCCATTCAGTATCATCTGAAGTCATGGAGGTTGGCCATCATGTGCATGATGCTAGTTCATATTTGCCAGCGGGGACACAATTTCATTCAAATCCACGGGGCTTGAAACATTTAACAGGTATAATCTGACTACTTGAGATGCTTCAATGTGGTTTTTATCTGTTTTAAAACTAGAGAGGATATAATGATGTATGGTGATGTTGGTAAGAATGTCAGAGCTAATTTTGTTATTTTCTTTATGTTGCGACTCAGGTTACATGGATAACCAACAGTCTTTTGTTTCCAACGGTGGCAATTGCCCAGGCAATGTCTACGCTGGTAATGGAGGGGTAAGCATGCGTGTCCTTGTAATTACCAAAGTGGCATTCCTTATTGGGAATCTGAATCTGTTTAGTTCTTCGTAAATTTCCACTATCTATGCTTGGATTACAGGATTCCTTGTACCCTGAATATGGCAAAACATGGTGGTGCATGGAAACAGATATGAACACTGGGAAATAGGTCCAAAAGTTTAACAATTTTAACAGTCGGAGATTGACAAACTAGAGGACAATGGATTTTTTTTGTTTTTTTGTTTTTTTTTTGTAAGTTGAAAGGAAGCAAGGGAATATTAGAAAGAGAAAAAGGAGTAAATAATTACTAGTTAGTTTCCTCTTGTTTATTTAAGAAGAAAAGTTGCAGGAACTCTGAGACCTTTTTTTTTATTAGTATTATTATAATTTTTGGTTTGGGTATATATTGGTCTTCCTTTCTAAATTTCTCCTCATTTATGAGGGCTTGGGGTTAAATAGGACACATATTCCAAAATCTGGTATATCTTTGCTTTTGCTTATGAAGTGGAACTAGGTATGGGAAAAGAAAATAAGCTTAGAATTTTTCCCTGCCCTTCACTTACGCCCAATCGTCACCGTGTAAGAGGCGTACTACTACTGCTGCTATAATTGCATTTGGATAAATGAATAGTGATTTGCCACCATTGGTATCAACTCCTAATTTAATGCTTGAGAAAAGAGGGAAAAGAGAAGTGTAGCCCCCAACAAAACCAGTGTGTCCTACCACAGTGTCACACGACGGCTCTAACGACTTGTGTGGCACTAGACAAACTCCTTTGCTAGTCCGCCAAGCTCAACCCACAATAGTTTGCAATGCAAGCAAACAAGATCAACTAAGTAATTGGGTTTGCAAATGGTGACTTGATCAAGCTACTAGTAAATTAGTAAATGCACTAGAACTCAAGGAAAGAACAACTCATTCTCATTAATCAATTCAATTATTACAATCACTAGAGATCACTAGAAAACTAGTTACAAGTAGCAACAAGTTACTAGAGCTCAAGGATACAAGTTCATACCCGCACACTCTTCTCTATATATTACAAAATGGGATTTTCCCTGTGTGGCAGGAAGAAACGTTTTTTTTGTCCAAGGAGCCGAGGGACAAAGTGTAAATAAAACTATTTACTCCCTCCGTCCCAATTTGTTTGGTCAGTATTTCCTTTTTGGGTTGTCCCAAATTGTTTGTTCGCTTTCCTGAATTGGCTATAAAGATTTGACATACTCCACATTCTACCATTTTCACTACTTTTCACTTTTGCATTGAGGAAATTACTTTGAATTAGCACAAAAGATACAAAAAGTAAATCAGTACATTGATTTGCCAACAATTTTACAAGAGTTGACATATTCAATTGGCGTCCAAAAAAAAAAAGCATGAGGTTCAATTTTTCTTGTTCAGATAAAATACGTAAAAAAAAGTTCCCACCAAAATTATGAGAATTTTTTAGAATTGTGTTTTGAATGGAGCCAAAAATTTTGGGGCAAATTTTTTTGGGGTGAATTTAGCACCCCTTTTGTCAATTGGAAATTCATTTCCCTTCCAAACTTTGAAGGGTAAGATTGGAAACCTGTGCACTTTTAAAGCCTTTGACTCTGACCTAGTAAATTGGGGGATTCCCCGTACTGAGCAAACAAATTGGGACAGAGGGAGTATAACATTTGTACAAATTACACCAGTGACCCTCCTACTCGATCCTTGAAGTTGCTTGTAGCAATGACTTGAACGACGGCAACTTCGTTACCCGTTAGCTTCTTGGTAGGAAGGGACACTGTGCATCGATAACGGGTGGATCACGGGTAACTGGTGACATACAGGCATGACATATTAAAGTGGAAATGATCTTAACTACAGATTCGAGAACATTGAATTATGCTAAAACGAGAAATAGTGCATCTTGGTAGCTTCAGATTTGGGGAAGGTCTGTTTATGGAATTTTTTTGGTTTAAGTTGAAGATATATTGCCATTTCATTTGGTTGCTTGCTGTTAACGACCTTACATGCTTGGAATATCAAACATTGGGAAAGAGCGTTTCGATATTAGTCTTTTTTGCAGGATCTGTTTGCTACCCTTTTGGTACACCCCTCTTTCTTCAAAATTGTTTTCATGGTATTACCTCAGGTGATGAAGAACAGCATGGCCCCGTTTATCTGGAAAATGTTCCACAGGCTATTGTTTTGGTTGTATTATGTACCTTTTTTGTGTAATATTGCTTGCAAATCAATCAACCAACCTAGTAGTTGATAATTGACAGAAATTAGCTGAATCCTTCATTGCAAGACTTGTTTGTGGCTGATCAAAAAAGATGTTGGACGTTCCAAGATAATCCGACTTGTTAATCCTGTTGTCATAGCTCTAATGGTTCTGTTTAGCTTATTGGCAGACTTAGATTCAAGTTGAATGCATAATTATTAGGAGGATGGTGTTTTGTGTTAGTGTTTTCATGTCCTGTCATAACATCTAAGAACTCTGGTCTTCTACTTTTTGATGATACTGCTTCTTTATAGATTCATAGTAGTATTTGTTTTTCATGGTTTATTATCACCTCATCATGGGCTTTGAGCCATCCTTTTGAATACTTCTCATTAACTGTTATGGAACTATTGGCCAACATTTGATGATCTTGATTCAGATGTACCAGGCACATCCAGATGAAACAATGCTTAATCGAGCGAGCAGTTCTCAAGGTATGCCCTCTTAACCACTACGTCCTTCTCTCCTTGTTTTTTTTCCCTGGAACCTTTTTCCTCAATGAAATCTAACCATCCTTGAAATCTGAGCATATGTATTGTTCTGTGCTTCATTTTCGGAGTGGAATTGTGGACATCATATGCTATAAAATCGTGTAGGTTTATGCTTTCTTTATTCCAGAACTAGATTGATGTGGTGGCTCTTTGCATGTGATCATCTTTGATTTTGTTCCCATTAAACAACTCTGCAGGTTTACATAATCTCACTCAGATCTCTGCGATAGGTCAAGATGCTAAAGGAAATGTACATTCTGGGGCACCACCTCCTTGGTTTGATGTAAATGAAGAAAATCTACAAAATGGTAAAAGTAAAAAAGGATTAGGTTCTAGTAATCTTGCTTCTTCTCTCAAAAAGTCTGGGAAGTCTCAAAAACTGAATCCAAAACGAGTGGGAGCGGCTTGGGCTGAGAAGAGAAAGATCGAGCTGGCGATGGAGAAGCGAGGAGAGATAGCCACCGACAATTTTGATGTTAATTGGCTCCCTAATTTCGGCCGAGTTTGGCAATCAGGCAGCAGAAAGGAATCTAGAAAAGAATTTCAGGTGGAGAACAAAAACTCCAAGAAGGGTGAAACTCAGTCAGAGACATTGATCGAGATACAGCCTTATGTTAGCAAACGAAAGGTAAGGCTGGCATTTTGCGTATACTGTTAAAAAGTCTCTGGTTATTTTTGAATGATTTTGCTTTTGTTTTCTGAGGCTAAATAATGGGAATTGCTTTTATGGTAGGATAAACGTGCCTCTGGTACAATTGTGCAATTTTCACGATAGGGATGTTTTTCTATGCTAGATATTGTTTTCCAGAGAGAGTAGAGTGCGTAAAGCTGACATGAATCCTTCTCCTATTGCAGCGAACAGAGGTGGAGTAATGTTACCTGACGAACTTCTACTTGGAGATATGGTGGAGGCGAAGATTTTGTTACGAATGGCAAGGCAATTGATGGATTCACCTGAAATTGGGATTTGTTTTACATAAAATTGTATGAGAAAGAATGCATCAACTCGGTTGCCTGTAGTATAGCTATGGCCGGTGGAGTCCATTCTGTCTAACCAAATGCATTCATTTTGATCCTTTCTTGTACAGAAAATCACGAACAGCCGGAAGGCTAATCATTTTGTGATACATAGTGAAATTGTTTATCTGAGTTTGGAATTCGTGCCGTTGAGAATAGCTGACGTTTATTCTGTTTCTTCCACGGGCTCTATGGAATCGGAGTGAGGAAACTAGAATCAGGTTGCTCTTGTTTCATTTTTGGGTGCCTTTTGGGATTTGCCTGTGGATGCCGAAAGTCAAAGGCTCATTTGGCGCTGAATGAAAATTTTAAGGCACTGCTCAAATATCCCTTAGTCGCGCTCCTTAACGAGGCCTCAGATTCCTTTGCACTGCCTTATGGCCTGCTGAAGTATACAATTACGACTTTTATGTTCTCATGCCGTTCGTGAAACTGCTACAAAACAAGAAGATACCTCTTCATCGGATGTGCGATCTGAGCTATGAAACAAGAACCCTTACCCAGAAAATACCCCTTCATCGTTGCTGGATGTATTTTGAATTGACTTGTGTTAAGCACGTGCGTACCAGTCATCATATGCTCATAGTAACAAACTTATGGAGCAAATATTTTACAACCAAGCATCTTAAAAAGTATTATTACATTCATATATTCATATGTATCATTACCGTAACTTTCCTTGTCATCTCGGTTTCACAATTGACATTTGGAAAGTTCTAAATCAGTCCATTGGGGGTTGTTAAGGTTTGAAAAGTATATTGAAATATGTAAAAAGTGTATAGAAAAGTGAAAAACGTACATGTTCTTGCTTTATTATCGGCCCAGTGGGCCTGGACTGACAATAGAACGACCCTTGACATTTATATACGAATATCTTTACTAGATATTGTCTGATGCCAAGTCGCATATCTTTGAAATGTCACGATGCGCCGCATCACATATCTTGAAAATGTAATACACTATTTGTGGTACAAATACTCGTAAATCAACATCATCGATATGCACCATCTTCACATAATGAAATTGTCAACCTTGTTAACTAGTACCATTCTAAAATGGTCGTAGAGCCCGTTTCAGAAATTGTCTTTTTCCGCTCTACGAGACAAGTTATTCTCTTTCAATGCATCAACCTAAAAGGCCAAAAAAGACAGTTTGCAAAATACCCTTAGTGCTACACTTTTTCGATTACCATTACCAATTTTCTCTCTTAGTATTTGTGGCCTCTATCTATCTATTATATTTGTTTGTGTCACAAGTATGTCAAATATTTTATAAGTATGTCAAATATTTTATAAGTATGTCAAATATTTAATAATTCACTTCATTTATAACCAATGTTAGTTGTAGGGGTGCACATGGTCCGATTGGACCGATTCTATAGAAATCCACAAACGGAATCATATCTAACGATCCAAAGAATTGAGAACCATAACCAGACCAATACATATATGGAACCAAACCAAACCAAACCAAAATATCTGCTTATCATTTTTTTAGAACCAGAATCAATCCATTAAACCACATAACCAATTCAAATCCGGTTCTATCTAGTCAATTCGGTTTATCAATTTTTTTTTGATTTTCTTGGATATCCCTAGTAGTCGCTTCCATCATTGATTTCTTTGTAATGACCAACAAGTTAATTGCTTTTTTCCCCCACTCATCGGTATTTCCGCCCCTGCCCATCATTCATGAGACTTTCAACCAAAATGCTAAATTGCAGAACCAAAATGCTACTGACACAACATACGAACACAATATGCGGGGTCCGGGGGTGCTGGTGTGCACCCTTGGTGCCGTTGATCTCGGCAATGAACAGCTTGGATTTCACCTCGGCAATGGACGGCTCGGATCTACAAAGTGCCGAGATGAAATTTGATCTGCTGAAAATGTATCCGATAGCCCATGTGCCGCACACCAGCACCCCCGCTTCCCAATATCCGGACACAACAATCACATGAGCACATGACTCATATGCGGGTGGGACCCGTAGGTCCCACCTCCATGTGAGTGTTGTGTCCATTGTTGATTGTAGAATCGGAGAGAGAGAATGCGCTTATGTATGTGTCAGTCTCAGATTCGGTGAAAAAGTCAAACTACTCTTTGATGTTAGTCACATTGAATATAATGTATACCATTGTTTGGTATGAGTCATAATGAATTCAATAGTGATGTATTGACAAGCTCACAATTACTTACATTTCATCGTTAAAACCAAGCACTTGGTCAACATTCCCAGTTGTATTTTAATGTCTGTTTGCTCAAACTATAAGCATGTTTCTCATAACCTTGTCCATATGTAACCTCTCTTCTGAGTTCGGAGGAATATACAAGGGAATAAGAATTAAGCTCCAGTTCAATTTGGTCCAGTTTAGGTCTACAAAGGATCCAAAATGACGATCCAAAATGTTCATCAGAAGTCCTGCAAAAAGTTCATTCACGCCAAAAATAAGCTTAATTAGACGTCTATAGCTATTTACACAACTCAGAGTTAGCGGAAACAAAAATGAATGGCACACAAATGATTCTAAGGGTTAAATATATATATATATATATTTTTTTTTCATAACACAAATTTGCCCAGTTTCATATGAGTATCAATGTTCGATTAAGTTAACTTTTAGTGTGTAAGCTTATGTGTTGTAGATTAATAACTTGTTTAGAGGTTAAAACTTAACAATGACTTCGTACCCAACGCTTGGAGATTCTAGAAGCATGCTTCCTCAGAAACTCACCATTAAAACTCCATCTTCAAGCAAACAAATAAAAAAGAAAGAGACAGCATCAATGAAGTATTTATTTCGTCTAAAAACCT
>JAXBDA010005818.1:0-22949 GCA_036023075.1 Gaultheria prostrata
TGGCTCGGAGCATGACATGGAGTATTTGATATGCATGGCATAGTGAGAGCATGGCATGAAAGATTATTGAAGCATTATAAAACTTTTATTTGTAGAAAGACTGTAATATTGTAAATCAATTTATATGAGACATGGGTGCCAAGAATTTGATTTGTCATTCATTTTCAATATAAGCGTTGTAAGGTGATTTTGGACTAATCAATGAGTTCAGTGAGATATTTTGTGGAGGAAAAATGCTTATTTAATTACGTTGAAAATCGAGGGTGTGACAGCCCCAATACCACTTTGGGGCACCACAGCCTGATCCATCTCACATAGATAATTGTTGACAAAGATTAATTAAAATTGAGAAATGGGTATTGTAAGTGCCATGTGAGGTGCCTAAAACCTTCCTTACTTGTAACAGTCTGAGTCACATATTTTAAACTCAATTTCCATACTCCGTCGAACAGGGCCGGTCCTTATGTTTGGGGTGTCCAAGCCCGACTTCAATCTTGATTGCCCACTTATTATTAAATTAAAAATAAAATGACATACAACTCACGCAAAAAAAATCAAGGTTACATATTGTTTTTGAGTTTGAACAACATTAAAAAAATCACAATCAAGATTTAGCCCCAGTTATAGTGTTTTGTGATGAGCACGATCCGATTCAAACAAAACTTCTCATTGCAGCAAATCCGTCAATTGAGTCATTGTACTAACTTATCCAAGAACTTATTTTCAGTTGAGATTTGTAGCCAATCCACTTAATATATCTTGTGACATGATACTAAAAAAGTAAGTTTCTATCAACTTAAAAATAGAAAAACTTTTCTCCATGCGAAGCAACAGTAACCGGCAATGCCGGCCCTTATATTTTAGGGGCCCGAAGATATGATAGTAAGAGGTTGTTTTGAAGAAAATAAAAAGTTTGCTTCATATTTTCTTATGACTTGTGTGAAAAAATAATAAACTATGTTAGCTCTTTTTTTTTTTTTTTTAATTCTCCACCATTGAGATTTTATTTTTAATCCCATGTTAGAAAATATCACTTCTACATTATTGTTGTTGAAAAAACCCTAGCTTGCCTAGGTATATTGATTTGCTATGTTTTAATCTTTTGTAAAAATCAGCGCACTAATAAAAATCAATTATCAAACAACGGAAAACAAACAATCGAAGAACACGAAGATATACGTGGAAAACCCTAAATGGGTAAAAAACCACAGGAAGGAATCAAAACACTATACTCAATGTGTAGTTACAAGCAATCTTACCTATGATTAGAATCCTCACAATCGAGCCTAAGATCTACTTGTCGAATCCACGTTCACCACACCCAGTGCTTTGACTGCCGCTGCCTTGAATTCACAAGCCTTCCGTTTGCCTCCCGGAATCCACTGAAGGACTTTTCTCAAACTTGTTATTGATGATGAATTAACTCTTGAAACCTCTTGGAGATGTTTTTACCGCTCAGTGATACATATAGTGTATCTATGCTCTAAGATGCAAAACAAAGAAACCCTTTGAAGATGATCTTGATCTCACGGCATTCAATAGCCTTCACGAATCTTCAAAGTACATGAACCCTAGCATCCAAAAGTGTTTTTTCAGAGAGTGAAAGTATAGGGGTCGAAATATGGCTGCTGTAGTTAATGATAAAAACCCTAACGCTCATATTTTGTAGTTGTTGAATGCGGCCTTTTTGCCAGTCATTTTGCTCGAGCCAAATATCCAGCAAAACTAAACAGTTTGTTTTGCTACCAGAACGCCTTGAAATGCTCGAGCCAAATTTGGAGCATTATACTTTTTCTTCAAAATGTTCACTTCGACTTGACTAAACACTACCGCACTCAAAAATAAGAAATTACATATTTGGACGATTCTTTTCCATACCTAAACAGACACTCTAAAAAGAAATATCGAAAATTACAGTGCCATTAAAATAGGATACATGACAAAGTATATGTTTTGGGCATGGACTTGCCAAACCAAAGGAAGCTTGGCCTATTGGACTTACAGTTGTGTTTATTAAGTGCATAATTTCTAACAAAGTAATGGAGTTGTATAGTTTTTGTAAAATTGTGGATTGAGAGGGAATAAAATGAGCCGTAAATAACAAAATTGGAGAGAAATAAAGGGGGAAGAAAGGCTCAAAGGCCAAGTTAGAAAAATGAGAATCTTGGGAGTCAAACTCCCACACACAGAAGCTTTTCCATGGCAAGCGACCACGCTGACGTGCAATTGCTTTGTGTCGTGTTTGGGAAGTTCAAAATATTTATATATAACTTAAACCTTTTTTTTTTCAGTTACCCCCAGTCGGGGGAGGCTGCCCAAGCCTGGGAGGCTTGCTGGGCTTATCCTTGGGCCCGAATGTCATCGAATTTGAACTTCCTAATTTTGAAGGCGTCGCCTTTTTCTCCTAAAAAAGTGAGGAAGCGATAGGCAATAAAAATCGGGGAGGACAACAACAAGGACTTTGGAAACTCATCAAGGTCCTTCGTGGCAGCTTGTAATCAAAAGATGTAGCTATCTTTGAACTATAGTGGCTATTTTGATTCAGATTTTTCGATTTTTAAAGTTTCGTTTCAGACCTATTTAAACAAAAGGGATGTGAGGCCTTTTACACTGGTAAAGATTGCGAGTGGTGTTGAGGTGAAAAAAAAAAGAACTTTTCGTATCTTAACTTGTTCATTTTTTGAACTTTGAAATTATGTGCATATGTCACTTCTTTCAATAATTTGTACATAAATCACAAATGTGCATTTTAGTCCTCAAATCATAGAGGGGTATGTGCTTGTTTCGTAACGAGAGGGGGCAATCTGCACCAAGTCCAAACTACAGGGGGTAAAGTGAATTTTGCCATTTTTTATTTTTGGAAAAGAAAAAGTTTCCCATTTTGGAGTATTTCTTTTCCTTTCTCCCCTCTCAGAGCAAGAGAGTAAAAGCAAACATATGCATCCGAATCTCTTTCTTGCCTTCTTATGTTCCTCTCTCAGATCCCTCTCCTTCCTCTCCCCGATCTCCACCATCCCCCTCATCTCCTCCACCTCCTTCCGCCGCCACCCCTCCTTCCACTGAACCGCCGCAACCCCTCCCTCCACCAACCGTCCGCCTCCTCCGGGATCCGATTGTGCGAAGATCTAAAGCAAGAAAGGGATGATTGAGGCCCTCCGGCGAATAAGTTGCTAGATCCGGCGTGGCGGCGTCCGGCGACATCTATTACGACTGGGGTTTCTGTTTTCTTTTCAGTTTTGTTCTTTTTTTTGTTGTTTTGCTCCGTTTAGGTGGTTGTTTGCCCCACTTGGATGCCGTATTACCTCCCTGCGTGGAGTGTTTTCAGATTGCATATGTGCTTTGTGTTTTGGTTTGAGCTGGGTTTTTCGTTGGGATTCTCTACTACTACTACATCGTGACAAGACTTTGTGCCGGCATGTAGTGTTGGTCTGCCTCGGCAGGTGTGTCTGGAGTCGGTCAGCCGGGTAGTGCTTGTAGCCGTACTCATGTCAGATGTTAGTAGTTTTGGTTCATTCCTGTGCTATGTGATGTAATATTTTGCTTTGAATGAGTATCTCTCGACTGATTTCAACAAAAAAAAACTCAGCCAAAGTCCCCGTCAAAAGAAAAAAAGAAGAAGAAAGAAATCATTATTGTCTACCGTAAGGGTCTTGCCAAAATCTCTTTCAATTCCTCCCCATCTCGAAACCCATTGCATTTCTCTCAATTTCTCAATTGACGTTCCAATTGGTACCACAAAGCGTTCCAACTGAGAACTACCCTCTCTGTTTCTGTTTCAAATAGAGGTCGAAACACTGAAAAATGGTTGCTTCACTCAATCAATGAGAGGCAGCACTGCTAGATTTTCTTGGAAATGAGCCGTTCTCCGTCCTTCTCTCTAAAACCCGACCAACCCATTTCGAAGATCGATCCACAGTCATTGAGCAAATGGGTTGTTGCCTTTTGCACAATCAGATTCGATCTTGAGCAAGGGCAGCTCATCGAGGAGTGTTTCCCTCCTGGGTCCCTCACCCAAGAAGAAGAGCTCGAAATCGCCTTCAGTTCTTTCCCAGATTCTGTTTCACAGCACCACAATCGGTCCACCATCCACGATTGCATCTTCTTTTTCCGTTTCCGAAGGCGGGGCCGGAAAGCGTCTGATTTTGGTAACCTACTTTCCCCAAACAAATTGGACAATAATAGTAATAGTGGTAGATACTTGTATGGATTTGTGTTCAATAGGCAGAGACATGATGAGAGGCTAAAGAGAGGCGGTGAACAGAAATCTGTGGTGATTTTATCTCACAATCCTTACTCTGGCGTGTTCAAACCCCTGTTGCAAATCATGGGTCCTTTGTATTTTGACATTGGGAAGAAAGCTCTTGAGCATATTGCTACTTATGTGTCAATGTGGCCTAGTCCACTACCTGGTAATCTAATGGAGCTCCCCATCGGAAATGCTACACTAAAAGTAAACTTGCCGCCGCCTCATAGTTTGGCCTCGGATGGTGGAATATCATTTGAAGAGTCCACTTCCTCTATGGCTCCTTTCCTTCCCAATAACCAGTCAGTACCACAGGGTCTATTTCATGAGGCGGACATTTTTGGTATATATAGGGGCCTTTTGTTGCAGCTTTGGCTATTGTGGGAGTTATTACTTATCGGTGAACCGATTCTTATCATAGCACCCACGCCTCCCCAATGCTGTGAGGCTGTTGCGGCTTTAGTTAGTTTGCTTGCACCTCTCCTTTGTAGTGTTGATTTCAGGCCTTACTTCACCATTCATGACCCAGATTTCGCCCCCTTGAACTCCCTCCAAGAAGGGAGCGTTTTTCCTCCGATGGTTTTGGGTGTGACAAATCTTTTTTTCTTAAAAGCTCTTCGTAATATACCTCACATTGTTTCGGTTGGGAGTCCTTCTCTCAGTTCAAGCCGGCTTTCTCTTGCCCCTAGAGCTTCTACTGGGAGAATTACTGCTAGGCCTGAAGGTATCGGTATTCGAAATCTGTCATTGAAGAAATTTTCCCCGTCAAATTTGTTGAATGCTGTGAAGTTAAGGAGAGAGGGTCCTCTCTGTCTTATGACGGAACACAAGGAAGCCATTTGGAGCACTTACAACGCAACGACTAAGCCGGATACTTCTATCTTGAATAGGCTCATTGATGCTGGGATGTCACCGAGGGTTGAGGAGTCTATGTCTGTTGTCAACAATGAGATACTGCGACGCCATTTTTTGGAGCTCACAACCAACTTCTTGGCCCCTTTTGGCCCTTATTTTAGAGCTACCACTCCTTCTGAAGGATCTTCACCATTTGTTGACCCGCCTCCACTGCCCCCATTCAATAGTGATGAATTCCTTGGAAGCTTATCTGCGAGAGGTCCGGGAAAGTTTTTAGCGAAGCGGATGAGATATAACTGGTTGGACCTATACAGGTAAAGAAAATTATCCCTCCATCCATCCTGTCCTTAATTAGGATGTTATTCTCTGGTTTGACTCATGCAGTCCAATGTCTTCTTCTATTGTTAAAATGAAATGGTTTATGTATCTATCTATGTAGGAGATTCTTAAAAGGACAGAACTTTAAGCCTTGGTTTCAAAGAAGGCGTGCTGTTGCTGAGCAAGAACAACATAGGCTATGGAGGCAAGCAAGGATGAAGACTGACATTCGACAATTCATATCTAAAATGTCTGAATTGGAAATTGTTGATTCTTTCAACTCCATTGAGAGATACCTTCTTGCAGAAATGCAGGTGAATCTCTCTTCCATCATTTCTCTAGATATCATATGTAATTGGTTCATGATTTTGTTCCTTTTCACAATTCGTGTAAATGATGTTTTTCATACGGTTCTCTAATGCCGGATGTTGTCAAAGTTGTAAAGCTGATTGAATCCATTTGCAACTAGAATAGCCTTTATTAGAGCCCCTTTGGTTAACTTTTCCGAACTTTTTAGCACGGTCTTTTTGGTTGTTTTTTCTTAATTTTCACTAGTTTTGGATCAAATATTTACATCACATCGTTGGGCTTGATGAGAGGAATCGGAAAAGTATAAAAATATAGACCAAAGTTGAAAACAGTCCATATAAGACAGCGAAAAAAGACTGTCTATATGAAAAGACAGTCACGTTTAGGTCGAAGGGTATAAGATTGTTCTGCTTTGGTTTTTATGGAAAAACTTTCCCAGTATCAGCTTCTAATTACGGTAGAACTGAGAAAATGCAAGGAGAAAGGACTGAGTGTATGTTCTTAATGTATATTTTTAGTTGCTGTGGATCTATGACTCAAGATGGGGAATAGTATAGCTATATGTCTATTATAATAGGTCATAAAGCAGCCAAGGATCAGTGTATGCAATACTGCTGCGACAATTCTACATTTCCACTTAATGAGCCGTAAAATTCGTTTGGATTCAGTTCTTCCTTAGTTATGTAGAATACTACTGAGTACTGAAGCAATCCGTCAATAATGAAATGATAGACATTATGCGATTGTCAAAACCTCAACTAACCTTACCTCTGCTCTGCCAACGCAAAAAGTGCAAAGTTGACAATGTGATGCTAAGTAACAGGGGGCATGAAAGACAATCATGCCCTAGCTTTAGGTGACAGTCTGGTTTTGGGACACCTCTTAGAACCTTTCGGTTAATATGTTTCTCTTAACCGGCTAGAGGGTCAGCTTCCAAATCCATGAAGCGTAGGCTTCTTTGCAGATATTGATCTGAGCTCTAGCCCCTATGAAGGTTTCATTCTTATTCATACTCGCCACATTGTATTCCTTGATCTCTTTGTCAATCAATTCTCCGGCTCCATTGTCGATAATATCAGTGGCTTTAAGTCTGAATGATCTCTCTTTCCCTTTCTGGTGAACAACCAAGCGGAGAAATACCAGACTCGGCTAGGAGAAATGAAATCGCACAGTATTGGTTTTATGATTTTACTAGAAGCATTGGAAATTGTTCTTACTTGAAGGCTCCTGTTGTTTAGTAGATATGAGAAAAGAAGAGATGTGTTAAGGGTGTTGCCCAACCCTAACACGCAAGACTTTATTTATATTAAGAGAGAGATGGATACAATATGTAGCTACCCAATGTGGGACTAATAACAATAAAGCAATTCTAACACTCCCCCTCAAGCTGGAGAATAAATATCACAAAATCTCAGCTTGTTACATAAAAACTCTAAACGTGGTTTAAACAACCACTTGGTGAAAATATCAGCCAACTGAGCTTTCGTAGACACAAATGGAGTATATAACACGCCACCATCTATCTTCTCACGAACAATGTGACAATCAACTTCAATATGCTTTGTTCTCTCATGGAATACCGGATTTGAAGCAATATGTATTGCAACTTGATTATCACAATACATAGGAATAGGTAACTCCACATCAAAACCTAACTCTGTGAGGAAAGCTCTTAACCATACAATCTCACAAGATGTGTGTGCCATGGCTCGATACTCCGCTTTTGCGTTGGATCTTGCAACCACTGTTTGTTTCTTGCTTTTCCACGTGACCAAATTGCCTCCAACAAAAGTACAGTATGCAGTAGTGGACCGTCTATTAGATGCTGATCCTGCCTAATCAGCGTCGATAAAGGCTTCAACACGCAAATGACCATTAGACCGATAAAACAGACCACGTCCAAGATGAGCCTTAAGATATTTCACAATATGAAAACAAGCTTCCCAGTGTGGAAGCCAAGGAGCTGACATAAACTGACTCACCATATTGACAACAAAAGAAATATCAGAACGTGTATTGGTAAGGTAATTCAACTTACCAACTAAGCGACGATACCGATCTGGATGAGGAAATATCCCCCCCTGATCAACACAAAGTTTCACATTAGGATCCATTGGGGTCTCCACAGGTTTTGCTCCCAATAACCTGTCTCCTCAAGAATATCCAATGCATACTTCCGTTGGGACAAACTAATTCCATCCTTGGATCTTACTACCTCAATACCCAAAAAATATCGTAGCTTACCCAAATCTTTAGCATGAAACTGACGCTGTAAGAATTGCTTCAACTCGTCAATACCTTTCTGATCATCTCCAGTAATAATGATATCATCTACATACACAATCAACTCTATTTTCCCACTCTCTGATTGAAGAGAGAAGACAGAGCGATCCGAATGGGATCGACGCATACCAAACTGTAGCACAACATCACTAAACCGCGATTGACAGAATTAGGTTAGGGTATGGATTAAGGGTAGCTGAGATACCATTTTGTTTAGTAGATATGAGAAAAGAAGAGATGTGTTTAAGGGTGTTGCCCAACCCTAACATGCAAGACTTTATTTATATTAAGGGAGAGATGGATACAATACGTAGCTACCCAATGTGGGACTAATAACAATAAAGCTATTCTAACAGCTCCAAGTAAGAACAATTTTCTCAAGGTGATTCCAGGGTCCTTGGGTGAGCTGAAACAGCTCCAGGCACTGCACATTAGTAACAACAAACTTTCAGGAGCCATCCCCGTCCGTGCCATGTCTATTGCTTTTAGCAGCCATTCAAGCTAGGCATGATTATCTTCCACGCCAAGTTTAGTTTCTAGGGTAGTAAAAGCAGTTAATCTAAAAGCTTTGGATAACATATGAAGTAAGTAACTTTCACACGCCCTTTATCAATTTTCTTCCTCCGCGCGATGCACTGATAAAAGTGTCAGGCTGCTTACCGCCGTAAAATTGGTTCTCTCTATTGGAGCAATGTAAGTAGCAGTTTGATTGTTAAAAATCATGTCCAATGATGTGCCATTAGAGAATCTCAGCTTGTGCTATAAACTTCACAAGTGTGCACCATAGCTCTATCTAACCTTCTCCTCTCGTTCTTTTACCCTTTTTTTTTTGCTAAGCAAGAAATTTATTAATCTTTGAAAACAAACCTCGTTCTTTTACCCTTGCACTATAGTTTGCTTCTCTCTCTTTCGGATAAACATGTTTTTTGAGTAACGAGGAACTCCTCTGACTCCCCCAGCTTTGTAAACTCCGGATACCTCTGGAACCACCTACAAGCCACAGGTTTCAGGACATATGACCAAGTTGCTTCAACCAAATATGCGATTTCCTGAAATTGACCTCCTGCTCAAGGATGATCTCACTCAATTTCCACCAATGTATCCCAACACTTCCAACCAAAGTAGACGGATAATATGAAGATTTTTTTCTTGCATGCGTCTATACTGCAATATCATCAATATTTAGTGTAACCTCGTAACTCTAGCAAGCTCTGACTGTTCACTTGTCAAAGCCAACATTAAAATCGGGAACATTTGCAGAATTCATATATGAAGTTTAGAACTTGTTATCTATATGGTTGTTTTAATGGACAAGTCACAAACATACGAGGTAAATAAATACAAAAAGCATTAACAATTTTGCTCCTTGCTAATTCATCATACACAAACCTAACCTTCTCATTTTCCAAAGTGACTTCTCTCTTAGTCGAAACCTTCTTCTTGCAATTGGTACCTTGAATTACTGACATTAGACCAAGCCTTGTAGAATATCATACCTTGGAGCGAAATCCACATCATCTGCATCCACAAGTAATGTGCAGTATATAAGCGTGAGGGTTTTCATTTGAACAACTTGCTTTTGGGATTTTGTGCTAGCAAATATAGTGTAACATGGTGTCCCAACTTGGAGTACCTGGGATGCTTAAGGTGAGTGTCTCTAGCTTGGATGCAGCAGGCGTGTGATGGCGAGTGTGATTAGAGGCGCTATATTGTAGCACACGAAAGTAATCTCAGGATATAAGCCTGATGGCACCCTCACCTCAAAAGCTAGCTTTCGGGGTTGAATTCAACCAGGATTGTGTGCCAATTCCAATTTTCCAAATAAAAATTTCCATTTGAATTTGACCCAATCTGCTACTGGTGTCTTCTGGAGATGATGTTTCACCCCTTTTGAAAGTGAGTACAGCATCGGGTAGCCTTCTAGAGGGTTTTGGGGTGATAAGGGAGGGACATCTTCCACATCTGCTACTTTTTTTTTTGGTTTGGTGGTGCTTTGTGCCTTTAAGAAAGAGTATAGGGCTTAAGTGGTTTAGAAAAGGTTTAGGGTGTCATCTATTCATAGCTTTTCTCTGTTGTTTCGGTGCTAATTTTTTTTCTTATGAAAGCTAATGTGTCAAGTAGAAGAGCTTTATGAAGTGACTGCTTTTCTTGGATAGCAATTGGCTTTTGAGATGGTTAGAGGTTGAGGCAAACATTTGGGAGAACATGTGTACTTGACAGCTTCAATAGTAGCGGTATTTGTAGCCTTTTTTCCAAATATTTTTAGGTCTACCTCTTAAGTGCAGTGTGGGTAGCTTGTGTTTGCCCCAGAGCCCTTAACTTTGAGTTTGTTTTTAGCATGTTATATACTACGAGCATTGACCCTACACGAGTGTAAGCAAGGTCTTTATGAAATTAATTTGGTCTCACCAAGTGAATTTAGGGCCATGAACCCCACATCAATCAATTTGCCTTTCTGAGCACACCACTTTAACCACCATTCTGGTCCCCGGGGCGAAGGGCAAAGCACTAATATCCCGACTTTGATGTTAGCCCACTCACTTCGACAGCATATGCTGTAATTTAGTCCAAAGTATTGAGTAACCCAGCCCTTGGAAACGCTCCATGGATGGATGTTTTTCATGTACTTCTGTTTGAAGAAGGCGGTACTGTCTGTTTAACCCTCTTCCCTGTGTCAGACTCAAGGTTGTGAATCCCGTTCCGTACCGGTCGATACATACCGGATTGACCCATAAACGGTACCACCACCCTCTGATTTCGTCCCGGCCCCAATACAGGGCCTTACCGGTCGGTACCGGCTGATCCGGTCAATACCGGCCGAGATCGGTTTAGCGGGAGTTTTGTCCGAAAAATTGCAGAATGGTATTTTTGTATTTTTTTTCGAAATCAAACCCACTTTCAGGCTTTCCCCTCTTCCTTTCGATCGTCTAACAGTCGGAAGCCTCAGATCGAACCAGCAAAGAGGGAAAGTGGGATAATATTTTCAGATCGACTGATTTTCACGTTGAAAAAAGAAATGAATGTTTGAGAGAGAGAGAGAGAGAGAGAGAGAGAGAGAGAGTACTGTACGATATACTTCAGCAGCGGCGACAGCAAGCTGAAGCGGCAGTTTAATGGAGATGAAAAGAATCTGAGGTAGAAGAAGGTTTATGTTGTATTTATATATCCTGAGAACCCTAATGGTTTATTATACTTCTACCCTATATTTATTATACATTTACCTTATAGTTTACTCTCTTATATTTTAAGTCCCTCACTAATCACTATTGAGTATAAGTTTTTTTTTTTTTGGAAACTGGGAGGATAAGTAAATGACTTAATTATAGTTAATTTTATAAAGAATTGGATGATACAAGGAAATTTTTTGATTTTTATATATGTATATAAAAGTAGTACCGCTAAATCCGAAATGGTACCGGTACCTGCTCGGTACCAGTACCGTACCGTACCAGTAAGAAAACTGGTACCTTGTCCGGTACGAGATTCAGAACCTTGGTCAGACTACTCCAGAAGATCATCAGTCTAGACCTGTCACTTCCCCGGAATCTCGATGTCTAATTTGTTGGCATATTGTAGTTTGGTTTAAGGACCGAATTCCAATACAACACTAATGCTTAAGTGCAGAGTGGGTAGCTTTCTGTTGGCCAAAGAGATGTTAACCATTCGTAGAGCTGATAAACAAACTAGGCTACTTGAGTTTGAGCTCGTGTTAGACTCGTTAAAAGTTCATTTGAGATAGGTTAGTTACATAAACAAACCAATCTTGAACTATTTTTAGCCCGTTAAGTATTCAAACCACGCTGTACAAACTACTACTCTGCTCGTTTAGCTTATGATGTATAAAGAATTCAAGTTACTCCAGATCCACTCGTGATCGGCTTGATTAAAGCTCGTTTTAGATCTGCTCACCTGATAAATAATCCAAGCTTGAACATATTTTTGTAGCTCGTTAAGATTTTAAACCAAACTTGGACAATCCACTGCTCAGCCCGATCGGATCGATAACCCAAACCACATGATGGTACAATACATCTTTTCTATGGCTAAACCATTACTCTTGGTTCCCTCAAATTCGTATTCCATTGCTGACAAATCTGAGGCATTTGTTTATGCTTAAAAAACAATGGAAAGTGGAGTATGCAATGCAAGGTTCTAAAACTCGCTAGGCACTCCCAGGGCGGCCGGGCACCTTCTAGCTTCCAGGCCGAGTACTAGGCGACTAGTCGGGCTAGTTGGCGAGGGGCCTTCTAGTGCCTAGGCGGCGAGTACTTGGCCTTCCAGACCTTCTTTCCGAACACTGATTCAATGTGGCTTTTGTGTCTTTGTTGAAGTTGGTGAATTGTTTTTGGTCATGTATTGTCAAACTTTAGGAGTCTGTATTTCCTAGACATGAAATGCATCCATGGGTCTCAGACTCTCAATATCTGTTTCTGTTCCATCTGGCATTTTTTTGTCTAAATTGTCTTACTGCTCTAAAAGTTATTTAATTAGCACACCTCAAGCATTGCAGAGAAACACACAGACGAATTAATCAGCTTGACAGCCATTACGCTTCTTGATTATTATTTTTCAGTCGCCATGTTTTTTTTTTTTAAATACAACTTGTGATGCAACAGTCTGGAAAGGATAATGCAGACCATGCAGCAGTATGCCAGAAACTGAAAGGAGATCTGGAAGCAGTGTTCAATGTTCTTCCGAAGGACATGCAGCAGAGTCTACTTCTGAACCCTCAAAGAGAAGCGCTTCTACAAGGAAGTCAAGAAAGGACAGATGTTACCGATAGTCCTCTTGTACAAGTTGCCACCATTTCCGCTCCACCTAGATGACATTCAAAACATGAATGTAAGTCAAGTGGCTTTGGGAAAAGAGGATTTCCTTGTGCTGCAGGAAAACACAAAAGACGCCAACGCTTTGCTCTAGTTTCTCAATCTGGTTCTGTCAATGACTTAATGGGAAGTTTTCTGATTTTCCGGCATAATTATCCTTCTAGGTCAGTGTTCTTTCTTCTTCTTTCTTTTCCCTTCTCTGTCTCCCCCTCTTGATAGTCGTGCTTCCTTTCTCCTACTATTCTGTGCAGTGGAGAATATTCTCGATATGCACCATTAATCTTTCTCCCAAAATCCGAAGGTGGAAAGAATCATGATCTACGTTGAACTGCATTTCCCACAGGCACATTGAGGTAATAATCTCCTTACATTTTGACCTCTGATTATTTGAAAAGAACCATGAAAGAGGATTCAGAACCGTGGTGGACCGGTGCTTTTGTCTATCTAAGGTAATCAAAGGCTCATTCTGTTGTTTAATACTACAGCTGTAAGCAATCCTTCTGCTGCATGATTTAGAGTAAAGACTCCCACTAGTTGTCGATTTGTGTTTAGTCCCAACTTTGTTTTGATTTCTGGAAATGTCTTTGTTTTTCATTTTTCAGAAGTATTTCTTTACTTGAGCATTGCACCAATTAGTTTTTGTCTAGAAATAAATACTTTACAACCCAATTGTAGAAATATAGCCGCTGATAGCATCAACAACAATTCAAACAATTCAGTGTACGACGTGCTTAGTTAGACATGAGAAGCTTAATGCTTAGTGTCATCTGATCTCTATGGTAAATTTATTTATATTTATGCAAGTCTTGGATTTCTCTTTTCTGGTCACATTGAATGGCACTGCAGTTTTTTGTCTTCCTTTTGGCTGTTCTCTTTGAAAAGCAGATCAATTTTTGTAACAGCGATTGAGAACTATGCGTTTCAGTCTAAGTTACCCTTATATTTCTTAAGATAGACTGCACATTGTTTTTCTGTGTTTAATTTGTATGGCTGTGTAATTTGGCGTACCTTTGGAATCACAAAATCTTTTTGAACCATAGTTGCCAATAGTTGAGGCATTTGTTCTAAATATAATGTTTTCCAATCATCTATGATAGCAAATATTTTCCAGCCAAGATGATAGCAAATATTTTTTCAGCCCTGAGACTTCCATTGCTTATTCTTTGCATTTATTCTCAAAGATTCCATTTTTTTTTTTTTTTTAAAGGCAAGGAAATTGTTCTTTTTGAGAAATTGGACCTCCATCAATATAATCTTATCCCCTTGCAGTACCTGAGTGAGAGACTTGAGAATCTGTGAGTGAAGTTGACACTGTTGGATCTTCTAATGTTTAATCTTTTAGGGTATCTTAGTTTCTATGGTATTAAAATGATGGGTCATCATCAAAGGAGACATCAAAGCTTCCAAAGAAAGTGATGCTTTGGTTTAATTGTGTGTACTAATATTCAGTGGTTCATATGGCGTTTAAATTGTTAAATTGTCCCGACTTATTATTTAACTGTAAAATGTGATTGAGTCTGACGAGAAATTTTTGGGTGCCGGCTGGGTACCACGTGGTGGTACGCACCGCGCATCTCGGCCGTCCGAAAGTGTCTTGGACGGTCCGGATTTTAGAGAGAGGGAGAGAGAAATCTGGGCCCTCCAAAACATTTTTTGACGGTAGAGATGCGCGCTCAGACACCACATGTGCGATATCCTATTTGCACCCAAAATTTTCTCATTTTCTCGAGTCTGACGGGTAACTTTCTTTCCTTTGACATGTTGTCTTGGTGTTAGAATGACATGGAAATAGATAAGATCTTTTCAACAAGGGTAAATCTCACTAACACCGCCTGAGGATTTTCATAATGATGGATACTCCCTTCACATTTGGATAATGACAACTAAAGCTATGTAGTGTCAGAATTTTTCTATGGTGCCCCAATGTGGTATTGAGGCACCGGTGCCCCACTAAATCTAAGCCATTAAATAAAAAATAATCTAAGCCATTAAATAAAAAATAGATGAATCTGAGCCATTAGATGAAAATCACTTCTAGGAGGGTGGTTTTGATATTTCCCTTTATCATGAACACATGTTTTACTTACCATGAACACAGGCTTTACTTACTATAATTTATGGCCTATACGTGGTAAGTATAACGGTCCAACCCAGCTGACTTGCTAACTTTTAGCCTAACCACGTGGCTCAAAAGGTTAATCTCAAGTTAATAGTAGCTGGTCGGATTTTCCTTATATACCACATCCATGTCCCTACATCTTCTGATGCGGGATTCATTGCCTAACTAGACTCTCACAATCTCCTCACCTTGATTGCAACGTTCTCGTTGCACCTCGTAATCCATTACCTCCACCCACCAAGCGATGTGAGACAAGACCCCCCTAAGCACGACAAGCTTCTCAAGCTCCTCTCTCAAGTACCACCGGGGATGGTGGCCCAGCGGTGGAGGCATTCACCTTCCCCAGCTTTGACCCAGGTTCGACTCCTGAAAGAGTTAAAGAACCGTTCCTGGGTTCTGTTAGGGGGGGGTGATGCACTCCACTGATGCCCTGGTGGTTGGGTTAAATCTGGCCGTCAACCGGTGACCCCGGGGCCAGGGCCTCGGGGTGGAGTGAAGTCCCCACAAGAGCACCCTTTTTTGGTGTTCAAAAAAAAAAAAAAAAAAGCTCCTCTCTCAGGTCGGACTCATCCAAGCACCTCAAGCTCCTCCCTTGCAGGGCCCACCCGAGCACGTCCTCACGCGGGACCGGCCTCAGACTTCCTGTTGGTGCAAGCTCTGATACCACATGTAACGACACGCCCCAGCTGACCTGATAACTTTAGCCTAACCATGTGGCTCAGAAGGTTAACCTCAAGTTAAAAGTAGCTGGTCGAATTTTCCTTATATACCACATCTATTTCCTTACATCTTCCAATGTGGGATTCATTGCCTAATTGGACTCTCATAGTAAGCGTGGTCTATTTTTGTGGTAAGTGATATGTTTTTGTAGTTTGTAGACCCAATGTTCGTGGTAAGTAAAATTAGGGCACCGATGCCCCAATACCACTTTGGGGCACCACAACCGGACCCGTAGTTTCAATGTTCATTTCATCGACACCCAATCAACAACTGTTCGACAAGACTAGTGATTGAATTAGCCACATATGCTTACAAATTCACCCTATATGATGATAAAAAGTACTTGATGATAAAAAGTACTCCATTCGTCTATTTTTATGTGTGTTACCTGGGAATTCCAACTATTTTTCTCTCACATCAACTTTTACAACTTTTACATCTACTTTCTATTACTTACCATTATCAATATTATAATACCCACTAAATTTTTAAAAAAGAATCTATTTTTAAGGGCAAAATAGAAAATGTACCCATTAACTTTTCAAAACACACTTATTAAGGGACAACCCAAAATGGAAATGTACACACTATAAAAGGGACGGAGGGAGTAATAGAAAAAAAACCCATCAATTCTCACTTATTTTGAATCAAAATAATTTTTAACCCATTGAAAGAACTGTTTTGATTATAAAAAAAGGATAATATTTATCTGGGTAAATTTCACTGACCTCCCCTCAGGTTTCTGACAAAAGCAGCAACCTCCCTTAAGGTTTCTGAAATATCACTAACTTCCCTTACTTTACCCGACAATGTAAAGATTCCCCCATCCAATTATCTAAGCTCTGACGACATTAAGTTGGTTAAGTAAATGACCAAAGACCCCTTCGCCCATATCTCCAACTTTTCTCTCTCTCCTTCTTTGCAACAATGGCCGCCACATACCAATCACAACCCTTATGCCTCCACAATGCCATCAGCCACAACAATTAGCTAGTCACACCCTAAACCTACCCATGACCCGCACAAGCCATCATCAAAGACGACATCTACCACCATTCATAAAACCAATTTTTTCAATCACTGAAACCCAATTTTTGTGAACTAAGTTTCCTTGGTTTTGGGTGAAATTACGTTACTCCCAGTGTTGCTACATTACTCAACAATCAACACCCCAATCCTTCACCACTCTCAATTGATTTTCTGTCAAAAATTAATTTGATTTTTCCATTTCTTTTGACGCAGTTACAATTCATATCCTACGCCGCTCTTGGAGCCCCCACATTTGCCTCTATTCCCGGTGAATTTGGTCCGAGACTCCGAGTTACTAATTATCTGAAATTGATGGTGCGTCAAGGCGTAACGGGAAGTGATTTAAGAGGATAGTTTTTGGATGGCGATGATTACGAGAAAAATGTAGAGATCGCTTACACATGTAAACCCACCGACAATTGCTGCGTTTTGCTTCAGCTGTGCAATTGGGTTGCTTAACACATGTAACCCACTAAAAATTGATTATGGTTGTTTGAATTAGCCAAACAATATTAAATTTCTTGGATGTTTCAATCGGGAAATGGAATTCGGTGGTAATTCTACCTTTTAATGGGGATATTGGATTCAAGATTAGTATGGAGTTTTGATAATTGTATCTTTAATTGGGAACATTTCTGTATGCATAAATTTTCGGCAACAATGGTTTTTAAGTTGTAATTTAACATGACTTTTTTTTTTTTTCGCATTTGGAGAATTTGGGTTATCTCTGTGCAATATTATTGTGCTAGTTGTAGAGACGAGGAAAAGAGGTGAATGTAAGCAAAGAGGAGAAAAATGAAGAGAAGAATGGTAATTCCATGGTGGTTCTCTGGTGTGAACTGGATATGTGGAGGGAGAGAGAGGGAAGACATAGGGGTACTATTGACATTTTATCAACTAAACTTTATGAAATTATAGGGTTTTGTTAAGTCTTTAACGGAAAGAAGACGGGAGGGGGTCTTTTCACATTGTCAGTTAAAGTAGGGGAGGTCAGTGGCATTTCAGAAACCTCAGGGGAGGTTTCTGTTTTTGTCAAAAACCTCAGGGGAGGTCAGTGAAATTTACCCTATTTATCTAATAGCCCTTTATTTTTTATAGGAAAAATTAGTCATAAATACAACAAATTAATACCAACACAGCATAAGGACAGAGAAAAAAACTTATGAGGAAAACTCCCTTGCTTTCAATATTCATTTAGCAAAAGGAAAAAACACATACTCTCTCCTTATTTTGCACATAAATACCTTCTCTCCTTCCGTGTTCTTCGTCATTTCAATTCTCTCCTTCTGATTCAAAAAAATGCGAATTGGTAAATACCTTATCTCCTTCTGTTTTTGTGGTAAGTGATCTGGTTTTGTAGTTTGTAGACCCAATGTTCATGGTAAGTAACACTGGGGCACTGCTACCCCAATACCACTTTGGGGCACCATAGCTGGACCCGTAGTTTCAATGTTCATTTCATCGACACCCAACCAACAACTGTTCGACCAAACTAGTGATTGAATTAGCCACAAGTGGCTTATGCTTACAAATTCACCCTTTATGATAATAAAAAGTAATAGAAAAAAAAACTATCAATTCTCACTTATTTTGAATCAAAATGATTTTTTTACCCATTGAAAGAACTGTTTTGATTATAAAAAAAGGATAATATTTATCTAATAGCCCTTTATTTTTTTAGGAAAAATTAGTCATAAATACAACAAATTAATACCAACACAACATAAGGATAAAGAAAAAATCTTATGAGGAAAACTCCCTTGCTTTCAATATTCATTTAGCAAAAGGACAAAACACACACTCTCCTTATTTTGCACATAAATACATTCTCTCCTTCCGCGTTCTTCGTCATTTCAATTCTCTCTCTCTCTCTCTCGCTCTCTCTCTCTCTCTCTCTCTCACACACACACACACACACAACTGTGTTGCACCCCACGCTAGTCAAGGTAATCACTCTCCCTCTCCCTCTCCCTCTCCCCCTCTCACTCTTTCTCCAACTATTTCTCGATCGGTCGTTAAGAGAATCAAGGGTGAAGTCGGACAGTGGAGTCAGAGGAGTGCAGAGATTTTGTTGTTGATTGTAATGAAATGTGAGAGTAAATCATAGAGGAGGTATTCTATATGTTGATCTGAATTTTCCACCAACAGTAGAGGATTGATGACTTTAACATAGTAAAGGATTGGCCGAGCAAAAAAAAAGACATACTAAAGGATTGATGATTTTAACATAGATACATAGAGAAAATATTTATATACTAGTGCATGCCCGTGCCTGAAAGCACGGTTCGAAAGCCTTGGTACACAACTTCAAGTGTTTTAAGGCGTGAGCACAAAATAAAATAAAAATAAGCACATAGAAAATATGTCACACGGCTAATAAACTGAAAAATATGCGCAACCTTTCTCTTATTTTTAATTTCTTATAGTGCAAAGTAGATTACTTATGTTTTCCATATTCGCAAAAATGCATGCATCAACTTAAAACATCATCCATTTAAATAGCATTATTAATAAGTATTCTCACCATTGTTTTTCCTTTAGAGCAAGAAGAGTTTCATTCAAAACGCTTTCCAAAACCATTAAACCAACATAGCCCTTGCACATAGTCCATGGCATTTTCTTTCACTATCCTGTTATGATCAGAATGACTTCATCCCTCGAAACTTGACATTGCTGACCCTAACATACGAAGGGGAAAAGCATACAGAATTGCAGTATGCGTAGCAATAAATGCCAAAGCTAATAAATAAACCACACACTCCATTTGTTTGCAAAGAACAAACAAATAAGAAGGAAAAAGAAAATTAAATGGAAAATTTCCATTTTAAATCATTGACAACTTTTGTTTAATTCTCAAAGAAATTAACATTGACCACTGACATACTCTATTGGGAGACTCTTGCTGCAGAATTGTTTCAACCATCCACGCCTCAAAGCTGCCCATGTTTCCAAATTCTCTTGAAATAGTAGGCCTCTATGATTCAAAATTGACTCTAGCAGGGAAGAGAATTTTGTACCTAAATTTTCCTCCACATAATGCCGCAAAAAAGAGAATAGAAAATGGAACCATTTATCATGGCGTCCTCAACTTCTACAGTTAACTCATAAGGGTCAAGATCATTGATTCCTTGGTGACCTAATCTAAAATAAAGACAAATTAAAGAAAGCTAATGAGAACACCACTTTGGAGCTAATTAAATAAGAAAGTAGAAAACATAATCAAATACTCCAAACGGTCACACACGGCAAATAATTAGCTCAAAATCTTTGAGCCCCATAGAGTATCCAAATTCTAAAAGAAAATATCAGACCACCCGCTCATAAGCAAGGGAACGTCACCTTTGGCCTGGATCACAAAGTTAAAAACTTATTAAAATAGCCCCGAAAAAACTTTTTTTGTCGGGGAAAAATGCACTTTTTTTAATTAAAGGGACAGCAAAAGGCAACGGAGAGAGTATTAAGATTTTATTGAATCTAACACTTCAGGGCTCTGATTCGGGTTCACTAAAACTAATGTCCACGACTGTTCTAGACCACTGTTTTTTCCCCACCCAACAGCCCATTGTGTAACCCCCTTTCCTAGCATGAATTCTGCACACGATCTGATCTGCAGAGAGCACGATTGCTGGAATGGGTAAAAACATCTTTGTCTCTCACACATGACACACACACACACACTATTTCTCTCTCACAGAAGAAATGGAAACTTGGACCCTTTTGCACCTCCTCTCTACGGCATTGTCTCGTGGGATCACCGAAAGTGGCAAGGAAACTCTCTCTGCTCATGCTTTCCCTTTAGTCAAAGGTGGGCTTCTACTGTTATCTCTAGGCTGCATTGGGCAAGGAAGGTAGGTAGGTACCGCTGGGGTCTTCAAGCAGGTGTATTTAGAGCAGAGGTGGATTAGGGGGAGGAGGGAGGAGAGGATTCATCATAAACCATTCAAACTATAACCCAAGCAATCTCATACTCACTGAAGCATTTCATCAAACACGTTAAAGGCAATTCCACAGATTACCAGTTTTCCCGAGCAAATGAAGATCAAACGGAGCATCCAATTAATTTTTACTTCCGCAGGAGAATTCCAAACAACCGCAGTCATAACACATAGATTGTAGGTTGGAACGAAAACAAACTTTGAAAATTCTTACAGACTTTCTCAGATGCGGAAGTTGGAATTGATGAGAGTCTTTGAACCGGAAAGTTTCAATTTTCTGACGGACTATGATCTCTTTCACCATGTGTGTGTTATATTTTCCCAAAGAAGAACTAGTATTGAAACAGAGTACTTGATCCAATTTGTGTGTCAACCTCTCACTAACTTATGTTACATAGTTTTGTAACATAAGTTTAGCTTGTCTATTATATTGCCAACCTCTCATACAAATTAAATTTGACTAATTCATAAATGTGAATGCAATGATGTAAAAGCAAAATATTAACACCAAAGATGTATACATTTGAAATATGTACTCGCCAGATCTATGGCGTCAGTGACCAATGGAGGCTTCTAGTCATTCGACTTTGCTTTGATAGCCGTAATTTCGAGAAATAGGTGGTTGTTTTGAAGAGGCCGAGTTTGATATGTTATTGCACATTTTATGATGATTAGTTAGGTTTCACTAGTTTTCATGTATTGTGCTTTTATCAATCAATCTTATCCTATGCTTTGTTTTATGATGATTAGTGAGATTTCACTACTTTAGAAGTTTGATATATTATTATACATTTTATGATGATTAGTGAGGTTTCACTAACTAAAGTTTGATCTATTATCATACAATTGATGTTTATTGAGTTTTCACTAGTTTCAGGAGTTGGTAGTTGACTAGTTGGTCGATTTTTTGAATTTTCTGTAAGAAATTAGAACTTCTAAATACTGGTGACATTTCATTAATTTTTTGGGTCACCGGAAGTGGTCGGCCGGACGTGGGGTGGTGGTCGGCGGGAGTTGATTTTTTGAATTTTCTATATGAAGTAAGAACTTTTAAAAATTAGTGAAACACTAATTTTTTGGGCCGCCGGGAGTGGTCGATCGGAGAGTCGGGTAGTGGTCGGCGGGAGATAGGAGTTGATTTTTTTGAATTTTCTGTACGAAATTAGAACTTTTAAAAATTAGTGACATTTCACTATTTTTTTTTTGTCTTTATGTTTAATTGCAAAAGTTCCTTATTCCTCCCTTTAAAAATGTCAAATGTTTTTTTGTCTTTATGTTCAACTGCAAAAGTTCATTGTCCTATTCTTTAAAAATGTTAAATGTTTTGGATTTTTGACTAAGTGTTTTTTTACTCTTTGAAAGAATTGTTTTGGTTATAAACGACAAACTACTTTTGGGTCAAAAAAATTGAAATTCTTTTACCTTCTCTTCATTTTGTATCAAAAAGGGTGAATTTATCAATATTTAAAGTCACTTTCGGCTATAATTTCATCACGCATTTGGTTAAAGAGTTTTTGGTTGGGTGTCTGTGAAATTTTCATGGAAACCAAAGGGAGTTTATAATCATTTTTCAAATGTGAAAGGGCATCCGTCAGGAAAACCCCTGGGGGTGTTAGTGAAATAGTATACCCTTTGAACAGTAGAACTTTTTTTTTTGTTCCCCTTCTTCACTTTGGTTGTTTTACACTATTAGATGCCATGAATTCCTGCATGTGGATCCTTTAATCTTTTGGGGGTTGTAATGTTAAATAGTATATGATGAAGCTGGAGTAGAAGTATATTGATTCATTTCTCAGGGGCAAGGTTAATGCCAATAAATAAATTGGAACAACTTCGTAAGTACATTTTCGATATGGAAATTGAAAAGAAAAATTTCGTAGAATTGACAAAACTCTTTCAAAAAAAAAATGACTGTCTTTTCATTTAAGCGTTGAATTATCCTCAAAAACATTTTGCTTTTACTCCATTTTTGGTTTTTGGTTGAGTAATCTAGAGGTAAAATACTTTACAGTAAAATCATTTCCGTCATTAGGCGTAAAATAACTTACCCTTGAAATTGCCGTTAGTTTTCAATTGTCTCTCGATGCTGTGGGCTACCGCCCCCCCCCCCCGGATGGTGGAATATAAAAATGAGGCGGACGTGCTGCGAGAATGACATTTGAATTGAAAGAGTCGTCACCCGGGATTTATGCTTTTAAAGAAAAAAACAGTTTTGGTACCCGAGAAACCCCGAGTTAGACTCGGTTGAAAACCAGAGATTCGTTTTTGGGTTCGGAAGCCAGGTTACGAGACAGGAAGGTTTTTAAGGCACC
>JAXBDA010005819.1:0-22948 GCA_036023075.1 Gaultheria prostrata
ACATCGTCTGCTAGACTCAACTGAATCGAACTCAGAGCTTTAGCATCCATGTCTTCCCAATTATCCGCGCTGATGCCGGATTTTTCCAGCCCCAACAAAGTCTTGTGCAATCCTTGTTGAGTCAACAAAGCCTTCATCTTTACTCTCCAAAGACTAAAGCTGCTGCTCTGCCCATCAAATATCGCAATCTCAAACTTTGCCGCCATAGCCACAAGCAGAAAAACGAAAACCCTAGATTTTTCAACCAAGAGCTCTGATACCAGTTTGTTGTAAAACGCACGCTATGAATGCGATAAAGTAATGAGAAAACAAAACAAACCAACAAGCAATCACACGACACAGAGATTTACGTGGTTCCCCTAAGATTGAGGTACGTCCACGGGCGAGGAGAAAGAGAGTTCACTAACAATGGTGAAGAAGAGATACAAAGAGCCGGCTATGTTCCGTAACTCTAGAGAGGCCAAGAAGATGAGAAGTTACTCAAGGATTACTCAAGGATGCGGAACCCTAAAGGTTCCGTCGATATATATATACCAAGTTACAGAAAACCAGACGAAAACCCTAAATTGCCCGGAGATAAGCTCTCGGTAGCCACTACACCATAAAAGGTGTAGCGCTCGAGATGGCATTATAAAGTGCTCGGGAGCGCTACACCATCTCGTGATCTTTCTGTTCGCAAACTTCACCCTTCGCCAAAATTCAAGGCATTCTCAACATTAAGTCTAAGTCTACCCCAACCACCACGGTAGGCATTTTTTCTCCTTTAATGAGGAAAAAAAGAACATTTTTCTTGTCCGACCTTTGTGGCCATTATTTTCTGAAAAAATCCATTGTCCTCAGTGTAACTTTGTCTATAAATCTCCAAAAAAAAAAAAAAAAGTGCTTCTTTGTCTATCATTCTCATCAAGCCAAAAAAAAAAAAAAGTACAACTTTGTCTACCCTATTTGGTATTATGAGATTAATTTTTTTGGTACTTAATTTTATGTCTCCTTAAAAAATTAAGTTCTCCAGACACCTCATCATAAAAATAAAAAAATAAAAAGTTATCTCAAAAGCATATGGGACAGAGGGAGTACTATATTTAAGGGTTTACGCTCCGCAAAACGCAAAGTACCTCTATATAATACATTTTTATCACAAATACATACTCCAAATTCATACTTTTTTCCACAAGTTACTAGATAACACCAATTCTTTTAAGTTGCAGATAAAATTTGAAATATATATTTTTCAAAAATGCATTATTTATTAATCATTTATTTCCGTACTAGAGACAAAGGGAATAATAGACTTGGACAACCACGAAAACTCATACGCGTCAGGAAAGAACCAAACATGACATGGACAACCACCATATATACTTGGACATAAAAACACTGAAAGCGGAGAGGTTATTGAATTTTTGGCCCCTAATGCAATTGTTCAATATATTGACGCAATTGACGAAAGTATCCTTTTCCATGGCCAAGAGTCTTCCGCGTGTTGACTTGACTTGGAAATTTGAGTCAATAAGGGAAATTGCTTGTGGAATCACCGAATCAATACCACTCTGTATAAAGGGCGACCTTGAGTACTCCATGCATGCATATCCACTCCTCATCTTCTCTTAACAATTAAAGGATGGGAAAATTAACTTGGCTATTTCATTTACTTCTGTGTTTCTCGCAATATCAGATTGCTTTTTCCTCATCATCTCTCTCGTCTTTTTCTTTTTCTTCTTCTTCTTCTCCACACCCTTGGCCTTTGTGTCGCCATGACCAAAGGTCTGCACTGTTGCAATTTAAGCATACGCTTACTATCAACAGCAGTGCTTCTTACGATTGTGATTATTATGGTGTTCCTTCGTATCCAAAGACCTTGTCTTGGGATGAGAATGCAACTGATTGTTGCAATTGGGATGGTGTCATGTGTGATGGGCTGACTGGTCACGTGATTGGGCTTGATCTCAGTTGTAGCCAACTATATGGTACAATCCATCCAAATAGCAGCCTTTTCCATCTCTCTCACCTGCAACGGCTTAATCTGGCTTACAATGACTTCAACGATTCTCGTATTTCATATGCATTTGGCAGATTTGCAAGTTTAACACATCTAAACCTATCTGGTTTCGGTTTTTCAGGTTCAATCCCATCTGAAATCTCCCACCTGTCAAAACTGATTTCACTTGATCTTTCTTCTTTTTTGGATCACGAAGTATATTTTACGCGGTTACCAAACCTTGAACTTCTCCATTTCAAAATTCTCTTGAAAAACCTAACCCAGTTACAAAAACTCGTCCTTCGTGGGGTAAATATATCTTCTGATTTACCGGATTCCGTGTCGAATTTGACTTCTTTAAAATTTCTAGACCTGTCATGTACCGAATTGTCTGGAGAACTCCCTTATTCAATTGGCTATCTTAAGTCATTGAACTCCTTGATTCTCTCCAACTGCAAATTATGGGGTCCCATTCCTAACTCTCTAGGGAACCTTACACAACTCCGTAAACTAGATTTAATGCAGAATAGTTTTAACGGTGAAGTCTTATCTACTCTCTCAAATCTCAAGCAACTCACTTTCTTACGACTTTACATCAACAACCTCGAAGGTAGAATTCCCGATGTTTTTGCTGAGCTCACAATGCTGGAGACTTTTGATCTGGGGGCTAACAATTTCATTGGTGGGTTTCCACTCTGGGTTGCCAACTTGAAACCACTTCTTAATCTATACATAGATGGTAATCAGCTCACAGGTCCCATCCCCTTCAATTTAAGTGGTCTTCAAAACCTACAAGGGCTCTACTTAGCACGTAACTCCCTCAGTGGGGTAATACCTCCATGGTTGTTTACTCTTCCGTCATTGGAAACTTTAGCCCTGAGTTCCAATTGTTTAACTAGCCAAATTCCGGAGTTTCGGCATGATTTACCATTGAAATCCATTTACTTGAGCGATAATAAACTACATGGCCCCATTCCAAAGTCAATTTCAACTCTTGTAAATTTGACTATCCTCTCTGTTGAATCAAATTATCTAAGTGGTGTACTGGATTTGCAAAGACTCGAAAATCTTGATCATCTTTCTCTTTCCAATACTAATTTATCGGTGATCTCCAATACCTTTCCCAACCTTAGGTTTTTCTATATGTCATCTTGCAACATCGAGGTGTTCCCTGAATTCTTAAGAACCTCAGAGAATCTTGAAATACTAGATCTTTCTAACAATAGAATTCATGGAAAGATTCCAAACTGGGCTGCGTTTATCTGGAAGTTTTCGCTGCAATATTTAAATATTTCTCACAACTTTCTAACAAACATAAAGCAACTTCCTTGGGAGAAACTAGATACTCTTGATCTTCGTTCCAATTTGCTTCAAGGACCATTTCCTATTCCACCCCCCTCCATACGGTACTTTTTCATCTCAAACAATAGTCTTAGTGGAGAGATTCCTTCCTTGATTTGCAATGCTAGTTCCCTTCAGATTCTTGATTTGTCTCACAACAAATTCAGTGGTGCCGTTCCACAATGTCTGGGAAATTTTAGTACTGCCCTCTCAGTGTTAAATTTGCGCTCCAACGGATTTGAGGGAACCCTTCCCTTGGCATTTGTAAAGCCCAACAAATTACGAAGCCTTGATTTGAATGGAAATCAATTTGAAGGGCCACTCCCACGATCTTTGACAAGTTGTAGAAGCTTGGAAGTTCTAAACGTCGGAAACAACAAGATCAATGACACATTTCCAGATTGGTTGGGGAGTCTTCCTGAGTTACAAGTTCTTGTCATACGATCCAACCGATTTCATGGTCCCCTGAACACTTTGACCAGTAAACTTTCCTTTCCTAAGCTTCGAATTGTTGACCTCTCCTACAATGAGTTCACTGGCCATTTGCCAGGGAGATATTTCGAAGATTTCCGAGCAATGAAGAACAATACCAGGCCTGACAAACAATACATGGGTGGTGAGACGAGTTATTATCACGATTATGTCCAAGTAACAATGAAGGGGCTTGAGATTGAACTGGTGAAGATTTTGACTATCTTCACAGCAATCGACTTTTCATCCAACAATTTCAGTGGAGAGATTCCAAGTGTCGTTGGAAAGCTCAATTCTCTCATAGTGCTTAATTTCTCTCATAATAGCCTCACTTGCCATATTCCAGCATCTATAGGAGACTTAACCAGCCTTGAATCATTAGACATCTCTTCTAACCAGCTCACCGGGAGAATTCCAAGCCAATTAACACGTTTGACGTTTCTTGCTGTCTTGAATCTTTCGTCGAACCGACTCCATGGACCCATACCCCAGGGTCTACAATTTAATACATTTGAGAAAGGTTCGTATGCTGGGAACTTAGGATTATGTGGGTTTCCATTGTCGGAGGAATGTGAAGACAATCAGACAAAAGTACACCCACCTGTGTTACAACAACAGGAGGATGATCCAGATTTTGATGGATTTACTTGGAAAATTATGGTGATAGGATACGGGTGTGGAATGCCACTAGGACTCTTTCTGGGATATCTCATGTTCTTAATTGGTAGACCTAAATTCTTTGTGAGACTTGTTGAAAGAGAAATGCCCAAGAAGGTGACAAGGTTGAGGAGAATGGTTACAGACATAGCGGGTACAAGAAAGTAGCAACAATTGGTAGCATTTTCAGGTATGAGCTGCTAATGCTCTTTCATTTCACGATTGTTGAATTAGGTAAAAACTATATTGTCATGATATTTGTTTCTTATCTTGTCTCTAGCTTTGTAGCACTCCAATGTAGTATGTCATCTATTATTACATTTTAAAGATAGTCTTCGTGTCTTCCACGAATCAGACATAATCGCCTATAACCCACTAGAGGGTTGGGCATTACCTCGAAATTTTCACACTTAACAAAATCATAGAAAAAAAAACAAAAACAAAAAATCTGTTGTGAATATTCTAAGGACCATTTAAACAATTACATATGTTCATTCCACTAGTTTGTACCTTGCTTTTGAACTTAGGTGAACTAGGAGCAACGATTTCATTGAAAGCGCAATATGAAATTGATAACATGTCATTTTTCCCCCATGATCAGATACAATATGGTTATTTCAGTCATGTTCATGTAAGTTTCTAGTAGTAGACGGCTGGAGTGGGGACCTTGTGGGACTGCTAGCTTCGGTATTATGTGTATATATCTGTTGTTGGCCCAGATAGCAACACAAGAGGGGGGGTGAATTGTGTATCTCAAATTAAAATGCGGAAAAACTGCAACACTCAATAATAAAATTAAAACAATTCAAGCACACATGCAATAATATATGACAGTAAATAAAGAGTAAAAGGAAGAGAGAAATCGAACACAATGATTTATCGTGGTTCGGTCCGCAACTTCACGGCCTAGTCCACTCCCCAAGTGTCCAACTCGGGATTTGCTGCACTATCTCCAATAGTAACACATTCTAGCTTCGCAGGTGCTAGAGAAACCGTTACAACGAGCAATATGCTCCAACTATTTTTGACTCCGGTGTTAGTCACACCTAACCCAACTAGTTTTGACTACGGTGCTAGTAACACCTAACTCTCAAGTGATTTTATCTCCAAAATCACTCACAAAAATAATCTCTCACAAGAGTATAAATAAGGGTGTACAATCCCTTTTACAATAAAGATCAAAACAAGAACACTCAAACTAGTGTAGAATATGCAAGATAAAGTTTGGAGTTGAATGATAGGAATGGCACACGTATTTTTTTCGCTTGGAGCTCACTGTCCGTATCACTGTCTTTTTTTCTTGGCTGTTGGCTTTATATCCTTCTCCATGATGTCGTTGAAAGAGAGAGCACATGCATGCATCTTCATCTATAGAAATAAGTCATTCCATCATGGCCTTAATTGAACCAAAATTAAGGCATTACAAATCCATTCCATTTTTCCTCCACTAGCCGTTGGATCATGAGCCTTACAATTAAGGCAGTGAGTGATTTTCAACTGCCGAGCATTGTAGCCGTTTGACTTGCTTTCTTTTCTCATTAGGAAATCAATCTTACAAATGAGAGAATCCATCAATTAGCCGTTGGAAGTAATGAATCCCAAGGTAATCTCCAATCTTGAATATTAGTGTTCACATTCCATAAGGCACCTTGTAGTCAATCAAAAATTAGGAGAAGATTTGTCCTTAATCTTCCTCCTTTAAATTTAAATCTTGGCTATTGGAGATAGGATTTGATGTACAATATTTCTTTGTGTACCTCAATCAAATCCTACAAATAAACAAATATTCAAATGAGTACCAACATCACAATATTAATAATATTTCTCATTTAATAAAATCAGTTTTGTTATCATCAAAATCAATAAGATATTTTATAAAATCTTTGGGCTAACAGTAGTAGATACTTATTAAAACAAAACGGAGAAAAAATAGACAAATCTATATGGCTCTTTGTTGCTTTCTTTATTTACCGGAGCATAGAATTTTTGTTCGTATTTTGTATAGTGAGAAGGAATGAATTTCTGTCTGTATCCGTGTTTTAACTTCAATACTTTAGGAATTGGGTCTCTGAATCTTGATTTGTTAAGGGCATGTTCGGGAGCCAATTCTTTTAAGATTATGGAATTGTGGATTATAATTATTGTTATGCGCTTTGGAAGTGATTTTCAAATTACACATTCTCTCATTCATTTTGGGTTATGCATTTTGACAGAATGAATTAAAGAGCACTCAAGATCGAAAAAATGTACAATCTGTAATTGAATTAAGCTCCCAAGTTGGCCCTAGCTTCAAATTCCTGATCATAATTTTCATTATATCATCCAATATGTTTATTGTGTTGTTTCAATTTGTTTCCTCCATTTTTCCTTCATGTTGATCTTCCTGTTTCTATCATTGGTTACCCAGATGACTTAGCAATTGTTTACAACCAAATAAGACTCGCCATTGTTATATTCTTATTTTCTTACCTTGTATACGTTGTACACTGATATTTCTATCATTTGATTGCAACCATTAGTGGAGGAATTACATTCATTTTACGACCTATCCCGCTGAATATGGGTATTCACTACGTTAGATGCGTGGCATCAATAAATCAACTATGAGCCCGTGAGTCAATAGAATTATTCGGCTTTCTCGTAATTGAACTAATATATGTTTTTTCTGTTCTTTATCTCTCTAATATTCCCGTTGCAGGGAAAGATGGAGAAAACTCTTGTTGGTACTGGCAGATAATGTTGGAGTAGTGGATGCGAAGATGAGCAAGAAAATGATGAATTTGGGCTTATATTTAATATTAGAGTGCATGGTGTTTGTTTTGGCTTGCAGTTGTTTGTGATTTCATATATTTGACTGGTCTGATATTGTTTGTGGTTTTCCATTTTTCAACCTTTTTAATGTAATGCCACTATACTTTGGTCTTGAACCATTCTAGCAGAATGAAGTCCTTCGTATTCTCTTTATTGAGTTTTGTGGATTTTATTTTTGATAAACACATTGGTCAGTGGGGATGGAGGATGAAAAAACTCTCAATGAGGGATGGGGCTGAGCCGCTGAGGACTTCAGGATGTGAGATAGAAATAAAAACCCTTGCAATGATGAAAACTAGCATACGACTCGTGTTATGCACGATCTCCAACAGAAACAAAAGGCAAAAACAAATTGGCGTAACTAACCATACCTAAGTAGAGCGGATTATGGTCCTGTTTGTTAGAACATATGAACCAAATTTATTTGACCGACTTGTTTAAAAAAAAGCTAATGAATGGGGTCATGGCAACATTTGTAAACAATAACTCATTTAACTTTTCAGCTTACTTATTAATAAAAGTTACATTATAAGTTAAATCTTGGCATTTTCAGAGGTTGGGTTGCTGAGACTCGGCCTTTCATTATAGCTTTCGCATTTTTTGTCTGATGCAATTTTTTGGCCAAATTCCGTTGAATTTGTGCCATATCTTTTTAGGTAGAAACAATACTCCAACTTTTAGTATCAACACTGCACTTCTTCAAGTTATCAGCAAGAGGCCCCTTTTCTGATTGAAAGATCCAAAAGGCATTGACGGCTAACTACAAAATCGAATAGTAGTAGATTTTATTTACCAAGCGTGGGTGGCTTAGGTGAGCAACGTGAGATAAAGTACTCTAACAAATATTTTTTTCACACAAACCACCATTAACCCTTCCATTCGAAAATTCAAACAATGTAGTTAGGTTTCCTCAAACCATCCATGGCACCATGGTTCGAAAATATGAAAGAAGATTGTTGCAGTTAGAAGAGGCATAATTGCATGAAGACAATGGGGGAGCCACATATTTGGTGTGAACAAAGCTACTGCATGCTTGAGAACAAAGGGATAGGCAAGTGATAAGGCTTTGCCTGTATTAGGAATAGCCGAATAGGCTTTGAGTTCATTTTTATTGTCGGGCCGAATGCCCCACCTCCCGTAGTTCAAATTAGATTAGGTTTTCAAATGCTCCTGCAATCTTGATTATCACTTCACCAGCAAAATGTGAGCGCTGATTGACAGTTCCAAGCAAATAATCGGTGGTTCGTTATCTGCACCTAGCACGTATTTATTTTTGAAATAAAAACAGTATCTGGCTATCAAACTGAACCAGCAAATGTTGAAATGAAGTCATAATTAAACCGTTGCTTAATGTGGATCAAACTTCAGGATAATAGCTCAAGAAACTGGAAAATCATAATGTTTAAGCACATAGTTTGCACCAAATTTGATGGTTAATTGATCTCAACTCCATGTGGTCAAGTGGCCGAATGCCGAATGTGCTAAATAAAGGTCGAATAGGCCAAGCCAATGAGGAAGAACAACATTTATAAACCAGGCCATTGAGAATGCATTGAAGCAACGAAGCTAAATCGGTCATTCTTCTTTTTATTGATAAATCCCTTTCCAAATTCGTGATCAGAACACATCCTATGACTGAATTTGGATGCTCGAGCTATCAAACCCCAGGATTGGACACTGACAGAGCAAGAAACGGATTACAGTTCCCCAAAATGCTCGGATGAGTTGCAAATACAGGATCGAGGAACTACGAAACACATTCCCACAAGTCCATTCCACCAGTACCGACTCGAGAATCTAGTCCGCAGACAACACATTTTTCACGTATATTTACAAATTTTGAACCACTACAACTTATACGAGGTCCACGCTCGAAACCCAGGAACATTACAGTAGAAGAGAACCGAGCTCTCTTATACGGTTATGCCTAGAATTGTCAGAATACTAAGATAAGGGAAAGCAACAGCACTTTAAGAGCAGCAGACAAGCACAAGTCAATTGAAAAGACGATGATAACGACTAAGCCATGAGCAGAACTCTGTGCAAAACTTGTGTGAATGTGGAAGAGAAAGATCTGCTCCAACCAATCTTCTACAAAGCTTGTGGGTGACTGAATCCAGATTTTTAACCAACAGCCATCACATTTCTTTTAAAAATCCTGCTACCATGCCAGGTCAGACTTGAACAGTGGGTCCACCCCGGATGGCCATTCTCTCGGAGACGTCTGCCAAAGATTTGAGGTTGCAGTTGATGAGGACCTTAACAAAGTAGCATGTCTCATCGTTTGTGTTTCCATCCGGCACGTCAACTACAAATGACTCGATCACTATTGGTACCCGGCCTCCCATCAGTTATCACTGGATGAACAGTTATGAACGAAGAGTAGTTCTGCAAAATTAAACAACAAAAGAAACCATGTTTTAAGTGTATCTGAGATTACTCAAGTAGAAAGAAACCATGTTTTGAGTGTATCTGGTGCGGAGGAATTAGGCAGGGAATTTTTTTTAGCAATGATGGTGATCCACTTGAAAGAAATGATCTTTACCCGATCAGACTTGGTCTTCCAACAACTAGGGATCAGAATTTCGTTTCCGGCAGCTAGGAAAACTAAAGAAAAAGGTTTTGGAAACATACAACTTCATTTTAAGTGCAAAACTCTCTCTCTCTCTCTCTCTCTCTCTCTCTCTCTCTCTCTCTGTCTCTCTCTACAGCCGCAAAAATTAGGGTTGCCGCCTGGGGGTAGCGGCGCCTCCCCCTCCTCCCCCAGGGCTCTCTTTCTCTTCCTCCCTCTCCTTCTCTCCTTTTCCCCTCCTCCGCCTCTCCCTTTTCCAGATCCTTCTTCCCTGTTTCGGTTACTCGACGATGGACGCATTGCTGGATGCGCTTCCTTTGCGCCTAACGGCTCATCAGTCCGAAGCCGACCACACCGGATCCATTGTTGGATGTATTCGGTTTTTGGCCCTACGGCTTGTTTTCCAATGCTTTTTCTATCCTGTATAATTGTCTTGTGAGTTCATCATTGCCTACTTTTGTGGTTGATATCTGAGTAGCTTTTTTCGCTTCCTCTTACCTCTTTGGTTGCAGTATCCAGATTTGAAGCCTCCAACATCTCCTAGCCCCACACAGCCGTAGCGATGCAACTTGAATGTGAAATCTCAGGTACCTCGAGTTGTAATGTATGCTCCTCCTCTGTGAGATTTTTGGGCTTACGAGTTGGAATAATTCCTGGTTTGCGCCAGTCTTATTGGTTGTGCTTGTTGTGCTACACGTTCTATTCTGTTTCGTGTAAATTACCTCAACTCTGATTTGGAAATTGTTGATCATAATAACACAACAATTAAAGAGAAAGATTAGCGATGTGTTTATCATTTAGTACTCCAGTTGTTCTGTATTGATCTTCATCTAGTTGGATTAAACTGGGATTGTTTTATCTTGATTCTTGTGTATAAACTCACTTCCCTCCGCTTCTCATATTTGAATTGGATGTTCGAAGGTCCTGAGACGTAGATCATAAATTCGGAGAGGAGTATATGAAGGGAGGATGTTCTTGATTTTAGGTTGATTTATGTAGAAAAATTGCTTCCCTCGAATTGGCTTACCAGAACAACACAAGTAAAAAAGGATCGGATTTGAAGCGTATTATGATTCATGATCCTTCCATGCAAAAACTCGAACAATGTTCATTTAATGTAATACTTGGAGTTTGATAAACGTTTTCCTTATTTTGGAACTCGAGGAACACATGGATAGTTTTCAAAGCCAAAGCACAAAGTCTAATTCTATTTGGTGTCCAAGCAAAGCCGGTCGTCAAATTAATTCTATTGGGGCGTCCAAAGTATCATGATGACTCAAAGAAAGGTGCATCAAATTCCACTCAAAGAAAGGTGCATCAGAAGCCGGTAATGCTAAAATAGGAAACTTATAATGGATCAAATCCCACTAAAATGGAGATGTGGTTCAGGCACAGAAAGCAAAGATTTACTAGTGCAAGTCAAGACCAACAAATTCGAATTTGATTGGTCAATGCCAGGGCAACCTATTCTCTAATTGGTCTGAGTCGTCTGACCCATAATTCTTAGGAAAGTGAACTTTGGAGAAGAATTTGGTTGCGTGTAGGGTAGGGATGACGTGGTGCCCGAGTGCGAATCTCGTTAGTCCAATAATTGTTTTGGATGGTCCGGATTTTAAATACATTCTTACCGCGAATGTATTTAAAATCCGGACTGTCCAAAAATATTTTAAACAGCTAGATGCGTGACGGGTACCACCACTGGGTACCCATCCGGCACCCAAGTTTCTCTCCCTATTGTAGCAGGTTTTGTTTTTGATATTATAGACAAAGAGGCTCATTCCCATTAGGGTTGTCGAGCGGATCGGATGATCCGCTCAATTCGCCCAATATTCCTTCTTTAATCTGTCAAATCTATCCGATCCGGAACCGATCCGTCAAATCCGTATCGGAACCGATTCATCCGTACGTCACCTACGGATGGTTCCGGATCTTACAAAACATAATCTGCTCTGAGCAGTTTGGATCAAATCCGTATCCAAACTGGCCGGATCCAATCCGTGGACACCCTTAATTCCCATACATGAGAAGGACCCCACCGATTACAATTTAAAGAAGGGAATTGAGCTGCCCACTGGGGAATCTCTGAAGGGCCACATTACAAAAAAGAGGAGAAGGGTTTAAAGAAAATCTTCAATATATCTCTATATATCTATTTTAGAGATCGGACGTGATATATTAAGAAGAGATTTTATAATTACCTCATGTTTTTTGAACATTTTATACTTTATGAGAGAATTTTGGAAGGATCAATCCTCCTTTTTAGAGATCTGGTCTCCAAATTTACTTTTGGGTCTCCAAATATCGAGACTCACACCTCCATTTTAGTCTCTAAATCTCTAAAAAGGAGGAGATCAAAAAAAAATTCTCTAAAAAGAGAGATGGGTCCATCCAAAAAGAACAAAAAATTGAGGAAAAAAAATGATAAACTACAAAATCTTCCCTCGATATATCACATTCGGTCTCTGATTTGGAAATTGTTGATCATAATAACACAGGGTATGTGAGGTCTAATATACAATTAAAGAGAAAGATTAGCGACGTGTTTATCATTTAGTACCCCAGTTGTTCTGTATTAATCTTCATCTAGTTGGATTAAACTGGGATTGTTTTATCTTGATTCTTGTGTATAAACTCACTTCCCTCCCGCTTCTCATATTTGAATTTGATGTTCGAAGGTCTTGAGACGTAGATCATAAATTCAGAGAGTATATGAAGGGAGGATGTTCTTGATTTTAGGTTGATTTATGTAAAAAATTTCTTCCCGCGAATTGGCTTAACTGAACAGCACAGGAAAAAAAGGATCGGATTTGAAGCGTGTTATTATGATTCATGACCCTTCCATGCAAAAACTCAATTTTCTTTCCAATAACACTAGATTAGGTTCCTAAAACCATTGTTGGCACCTAATTGACAAATAAGATTGTTGCGGTTATAAGAGGCATAGATGGGTGAAGACAATGGAGGAACAACATGTTTGGTGTAGAAAATGCTTCTGCATGTTTGATTATTAACATTTTACCTGCAAAAATTTGATAGAACCCAGAAAATTGGCTGGTTCCTGTATTGTTGTTATTGGTATTTAACTTCGACAGTTCGAAGCAAAATGGTGAGTCCATTGTCGAGGTTTTCTTTGGACCAAGAACATCTTCATTTTCTGGATAATTACCTCTCTCCATCAATGCTGAAATGATGGAAATTATCTGTAACTCAGACTTGGTAATTAGTTTTGATATTCACCAAAGATACTGGAACATCGACGGAGGTGTTATGTTCATTAACGTAATACTCGGAGTTTGATACACGTTTTCCTTGTTTTAGAACTCGAGGAAGACATGGATAGTATTCAAAGCTAAACAGCAAAGTCTAATTCTATTTGGTATCCAAGCAAAGCTGGTCGTCAAAATAATTCCATTGGGGCGTCCAAAGTATCATGATGACTCAAAGAAAGGTGCATCAAATTCCACTCATATGTTGCGCATGCACGAAGGACTTGATTGGGTAGTCCTAAAATATTGGGAAACTTATAATGGATCAAATCCCACTAAAATGGAAATGTGGTTCAGCAAAGCAAAGATTTACTCGTGCAAGTCAAGAGACCAACAAATTGGAATTTGATTGGTCAAAGCCAGAGCAACCTATTCTCTAATTGGTCCGACCCATAACTCTTAGGAGAGTGAATTCTTTGTGGCAAGATTTGTTTTTGATATTATAGTCAAAGTTAGGCTCATTCCCATACATGAGAGGGACCACCACCGAAGGTGGTAGCCTAGATGGCAAGGGTGAGTGGGCTTAAATGCTTCCGCCGTCTCATACATGATCCGTCCAGATTCGAGTCCCGTCGTGAGCAGAACTCTGTGCAAAACTTGTGTGAATGTCGAAGAGAGAGATTTCTGCTCCAACCAATCTTCTACAAAGCTTGTGGGTGAATGAATCAAGATTTTTTTTCACAGTTCTTTCGAAAAGAAAATGATTAACCACTTTGAAGTTCTTTCGAGAACAAAAGGGCTAATACTTCTTGTGGCTGATCGAAGTTCCCTTACCAATGACCAAACCTAACAACATAACAAAATTCATCACAACAAAAGAAAGAACAGCTGCTCAACCTTGAAAGCTAAAATCATGAGAAAACAATTGACAAGAAAGAAAATGTTTAACTCACTATTTACTGAAAAAAAAATTGTTTTACCACTTTGAAGACCATAAATGATCATTCCTCCCCTTAGTTGCTGTGAAAACTGTTAGGATTTTCGAAACCCCACAACGCCCTACGGATCTTGGGAACAATGAATCACAGAAATCGCAAAGACAAATAATGGTGCGTAATGAAAAAAACGGAAAGAAAGTGCGAGATACAAGATATACGTGGAAAACCTCAACGCGAGGAAAAACCACGGGAGCCACACCAGTCCACTATGAAATCGAATCAAGGAGTACAAGTCTTCTCACAATCTCTCTGAGATTGGTTTTCTCTTGCCTCTCACACAATTTTTCGCTCTGGAAAAACTGATCTCAAAAGCATACAACACACGCAGCCGGCCAAAACCCTAAAAGAGGAATATATAAGGTTCTCGGTAGCGCTACAGGAAAACACCTGTAGCGCTCCAGAACACTCTGTTCACAAGATAGACAAAAGGTAGCGCTACACCAAATTCATGGTAGTGCTACAAATCCCCCTAGACGCGGTCCTGGCTGCTGCTGAAGGTTGTCTGCACCCCAACAATCTCCCACTTGAAGATAACCTGAAGCATCCGCAAACAAACAACTGCAAACCCAAATGATCTCAAACAAAACGTGGACGTAGTCATCTGACCCCTCTTGGTGTGACTCCAGACCCTTCATCTCTTCAAGCATGAAGGCCAACTAAAAAGTTTGGAAAAGTGGTCCCAAAGAATATTTAGTCAGGATTCATGTAAGCTAGCCTGAACATACTATAGCTAACAAAATAAGAGGGCCATAATCAACTTCACTCAGGTATTCTAATTATGCCAATTAGTTAAACAAAACTTTCGTTCAATATGAGAAAAGTTTGGAAAAGGTGTCCATCAAATTCAAATAAAAATCGAAAACTACACGCGAGAGTGGAGACTTGGGCGAGTACTATTTTGTTTAGTCCATGCGTGCTTCTTAACATAAATATTAGAGTATTTTCTTTCCTCTCTTTCTCCCATCCTTTTTTCTTTCTTTTCGATGGATCCTCCATTATCTTTCCTTCAGACGTGTTGTGTACCAAAGATACTAATGTGATTGACATCTTTTTTGAAAATGCTAATAACAGCCCAATGGCCTATCAAAAGGAAAGGAAAAAGACCAAAAAAAAAGAAGATATTTTCTATGTATTAAAGTGCCATGAAAAGTGTTAACAGTGCATCGAAAAACTATGTGTTTTTTTCTGCATCTTGGATGTCAATAGCAAAACCCAATTTTTTTTTCATGGCCATCAGGTTCCTAATTTAGTGATCCTTCAAAGTCAAGTCAAAAAGTAATTGTTAGAGCATTATTTTTCCTCTCTTTCTCCCATCCTTTTTTCTTTCTTTCTTTCTTTCTTTCTTTTCGATGGGCCTCCATTACCTTTCCTTTGGACGTGTTCAGTACGAAAGATACTATTGCGCTCGATGTCTTTTTTGGAAAATGCTAATAACAGCCCATTGGCCTGACAAAATGCAAGAAAAGAGGAAAAAAATGGTATTTTCTATGCGTTAAAGTGCTTTGAAAAGGGTAAACAGTGCATCGAAAATTGTATATTTCCGACAAAAACCATTGTCCTTGGTGTAACTTTGTCTTAAATGTCAAAAAAAGGAAAAAAAAAAAAAAAAAAAAGAAGTGTCACTTTGTCTATCAGTCTCAAAAAAAAAAAAAAAGGTGTAACTTTGTCTACCCTATTTCTTATTATGAGATTATTTTTTTGGTATTTAATTCTATGTCTCCTTAAAAAATCAAGTTCTCCGGACACTTGATCATTAAAAAAAATAAAAAATTTCTAAAAGTATATTGGACGGAGGGAGTACTATTTAAGGGTTTTTGCTCTGCAAAATGCAAATTAATTTCTTCTATATATATAGTGTCGCACTTTTTCCCACAAGTTACTGGATAACGCCAATTCTTTTAATTTGCAGATAGAGTTTGAAATATTTTATTTACTAATCATTTATTTGCGTACTAGAGATGGAGGGAATAAAAGACAAGGATAACATCTAAAACTTATATGCGTTAGGAAAGAACCAAACATGACATAGACAACCACCATATATACTTGGACGTAAAGACCGTGAAAGTGGAGAGATTATTGAGTATTCTTGAATTAATGCCCCGCAAAACATTTATTACACACCACATGTCATTTTGCTCTCTAAATTTATCAATACAAAAGTTATGAATCACGCAATATTTACAGTCACAATATGTGGAGTACCACATGTACAAAGAGTCCGCGTACGTATTGACTTAGACGTAATGTCGATGCAATTGTTTTTGGAAAGAGTCCCTCCTGAATTTTTGGTCGCTAATGCAATTGTTCGGAATATCGAAGCAATTTACAAAGTATCCTTTTCCATGACCAAGAGTCTTCCGCATGTTGACTTGACTTGGAAATCAGAGTCGATGAGGCAAATTGCTTGTGGAATCAGTACCACTCTGTATAAAGGGAGAGCTTGAGTACTCCCAGCATGCATATCCACTCCTCATCTTCTCTTAACAAAAGATGGGGAAATTAACTTGGCTATTTCATTTACTTCTCTGTTTCTCGCAATATCAGATTGCTTTTTCCTCATCATCTCTCTCGTCGTTTTCTTTTTCTTCTTCTCCACACCCTTGGCCTTTGTGTCACCATGACCAGAGGTCTGCACTGCTGCAATTTAAGCATATGTTTACTATCGCCATCAATGCTTCTTATTACGGTTGTGATTATTGCGGTGTTCCTTCATATCCAAAGACCCTGTCTTGGAATGAGATTGCAACTGATTGTTGCAACTGGGATGGTGTCATGTGTGATGGATTGACTGGTCACGTGATTGGGCTTGATCTCAGTTGTAGCCAACTCTATGGTACAATCCATCCAAATAGCAGCCTTTTCCAGCTCTCTCACTTGCAACGGCTCAATCTGGCTCACAATGACTTCAACAATTCTCGCATGTCATATGCATTTGGCAGGTTTGCAAGTTTAACACATCTAAACCTATCCTATTCTACTTTTTCAGGTTCAATCCCATCTGAAATCTCCCACCTGTCTAAACTGATTTCACTTGATCTTTCTTCTTACTACCTAAGACTTGAACCTCTCCATTTTGAAATTCTCTTGAAAAACCTAACCCGGTTACAAGAACTCGTCCTTGAGGAGGTAAATATATTTTCTGATTTACCCGCTTCCTTGTCAAATTTGACTTCTTTAACATTTCTAGACTTGTCATTGACCGGATTGCAGGGGAACTTACCTGATAGCGTTTTCCACCTTCCAAAATTGCAGAGGCTTTTTTTACCTTACAACAGTGATCTTGATGTCAATCTACCAAAATCAACTTGGCGTAGTTGTAGTTCTCTGAGGGAGTTAGATCTTTCTAGAACGAACTTGTCTGGAGAACTTCCTTATTCAATTGGCTATCTAAAGTCTTTGAACTCCTTGAGTCTCTCTAGTACAAGTTTATCTGAAAAATTACCCGATTCAATCGGTTTTCTCAAGTCTTTGAATTACTTGAGTCTCTCCAGCTGCAAATTATGGGGTCCCATTCCTAACTCTTTGGGTAACCTTACGCAGCTCCGTAAACTGGATTTATCGTACAACAGTTTTAAAGGTGAAGTCCCATCTACTCTCTCAAATCTCAAGCAACTCACTTCCTTAGATGTTTCCTTCAGCAACCTCAAAGGCAGAATTCCCGATGTTTTTTCTGAGCTCACAATGCTGGAGTTTTTGTATCTAACGGGAAACAATTTCATTGGTGGGTTTCCACTGGAGATTGCAAACTTGAAACCACTTGTTCATCTATACATAGATAGTAATCGGCTCACAGGTCCCATCCCCTTAAATTTAAGTGGTCTTCAAAACCTACGAGTGCTCTACTTACAAAATAACTCCCTCAGTGGGGTAATACCTCCAAGTTTGTTTACTCTTCCGTCATTGGAAATGTTAGACCTGAGTTCCAATTGTTTAGCTGGCCAAATTCCAGAGTTCCAACATGATTTACCATTCAATGACATTAACTTGGGCAATAATAAACTACACGGCCCCATTCCAAAGTCAATTTCAACTCTTGTAAATTTGACTTCACTCTCTGTTGAATTGAATGATCTGAGTGGTGTATTGGATTTGCAAAGACTCGAAAATCTTGAGTTTCTTTATCTCTCCAATACTAATATATCGGTGATCGCCAATGCCTTTCCAAATCTTAGGGAATTCCATATGTCATCTTGCAACAACGAGGTGTTCCCTGATTTCTTAAGAACCTCAAAGAATCTTGCAAGCCTAGATCTTTCTAACAATAGAATTCGTGGACAGATTCCAAACTGGGTTACGTTTATCGGGAAGTTTTCGCTGCAATATTTAAATCTCTCTCACAACTTTATAACGAACATAAAGCAACTTCTCTGGGAGAAACTAGATACTCTTGATCTTCATTCCAATTTGCTTCAAGGACCACTTCCTATTCCACCCCCCTCCATATGGTACTTTTTCATCTCAAACAATAGTCTTAGTGGAGAGATTCCTTCCTTGATTTGCAATGCGAGTTACCTTGAGATTCTTGATTTGTCTCACAACAAATTCATCGGTGCCGTTCCACAATGTCTGGGAAATTTTAGTACTGCCCTCTCAGTGTTAAATTTGCGCTCCAACAGATTTGAGGGAACCCTTCCCTTGGCATTTGTAAAGCCCAACAAATTACGAAGCCTTGATTTGAATGGAAATCAATTTGAAGGGCCACTCCCACGATCTTTGACAAGTTGTAGAAGCTTGGAAGTTCTAAACGTCGGAAACAACAAGATCAATGACACATTTCCAGATTGGTTGGGGAGTCTTCCTGAGTTACAAGTTCTTGTCATACGATCCAACCGATTTCATGGTCCCCTGAACACTTTGACCAGTAAACTTTCCTTTCCTAAGCTTCGAATTGTTGACCTCTCCTACAATGAGTTCACTGGCCATTTGCCAGGGAGATATTTCGAAGATTTCCAAGCAATGAAGAACAATACCAGGCCTGACAAACAATACATGGGTGGTGAGACGAGTTATTATCACGATTCTGTCCAAGTAACAATTAAGGGGCTTGAGATTGAATTGGTGAGGATTTTGACTATCTTCACAACCATCGACTTTTCATCCAACAATTTCAGTGGAGAGATTCCAAATGTCGTTGGAAAGCTCAATTCTCTCATAGTGCTTAATTTCTCTCATAATACCCTCACTGGTCATATTCCAGCATCTATAGGAGACTTAACCAACCTTGAATCATTAGACATCTCTTCTAACCAGCTCACTGGGAGAATTCCAAGCCAATTAACAAGTTTGACGTTTCTTGCTGTCTTGAATCTTTCGTCGAACCGACTCTGTGGACCCATACCCCATGGTCTACAATTTAATACATTTGAGAATGGTTCGTTTGCTGGGAACTTAGGATTATGTGGGTTTCCATTGTCGGAGGAATGTGAAGACAATTCGACAAAAGTACACCCACCTGTGTTGCAACAACAAGAAGATGATTCAGATTTTGATGGATTTACTTGGAAAATTGTGGTCATAGGATACGGGTGTGGAATGACAGTGGGACTCTTTCTGGGCTATCTCATGTTCTTAATTGGTAGACCTAAATTCTTTGTGAGACTTGCTGAAAGAGAAATGCCTAAGAAGGTGACAAGGTTGAGGAGAATGGTTACAGACATAGCAGGTACAAGAAAGTAGCAACCATTGGTAGCATTTTCAGGTATGAGCTGCAAATGCTCTTTCATTTCACGATTGTTGAATTAGGTAAACTATTATTACATTTTAAAGATAGTCTTCGTGTCTTCCGCGAATCAGACATAATCGCCTACAACCCACTAGAGGGTTAGTCATTACCTCGAAATTTTCACACTTAACAAAATCATAGAAATAGAAAAGAAAAAAAAAAAAAAGAACAAATATCTGTTGTGAATATTCTGAGAACCATTTAAACAATTACATATGTTCATTGCGTGTACCCTGCTTTTGAACTTAGGTGAACTAGGAGCAACGATTTCATTGAAAGCGCAATATGAATCACATATGAGCTACGAAATTGATACAATAGGGTTACTTCAGTCATGTTCGTGTAAGTTTCTAGTAGTAGACGGCCGGAGTGGGGACCTTGAGGGACTGCTAGCTACAGTATTATGTGTGTATATCTGTAGTAGATACTTATTAAAACAAAAAGGAGAAAAAATAGACAAATCTATCTGTAGCTCTTTGTTGCTTGCTTTATTTACCGCGACAGAGAATTTTTGTTCGTATTTTGTATAGTGAGAAGGAATGAATTTCTGTCTGTATCCGTGTTTTAACTTCAATACTTTAGGAATTGGGTCTCTGAATCTTGATTTGTTAAGGGCATGTTCGGGAGCCAATTCTTTTAAAATTATGGAATTGTGGATTATAATTATTGTTATGTGCTTTGGAGGTGATTTTCAAATTACACATACTCTCATTCATTGTGGGTTATGAATTTTGACAGAATGAATTAAAGAATACTCAAAATTAAATAATGTACAATCTGTAATGGAATTAAGCTCCCAAGAAGGCTCTATCTTCAAATTCCCTAACATAATTTTATTATATCATCCAATATGTTTATTGTGCTGTTTGAAATTGTTTGCTCCATTTCGCTTTCATGTTGATCTTCCTGTTTCTGTCATTGGTTACCCAGAAGATCACTTAGCAATTGCTTAGAACCAAATAAAAATCGCCATTGTTATACTCTTATTTTCTTACCTTGTATACACTATAGGCGCTATGTCAGTGAGAATTAAGGACCTATTTGATTGCTCGGATTAGAAATGTGATTGAATTACATCCATTTTACAACCATTCCCGCAAAATATGCATATACACTATGTTGGATGCGTGGTATTAGTAAATCAATTTTGAACCCCGTAAGTCAATAGAATTATTCGGCTTTCTTGTAATTGACTCTTTTCTTTCTCTCTCCAATATTCACAACGCAGGGAAAGATGGAGAAAACTCCTGTTGGTACTTGCAGATAATGTTGGAGTAGTGGATGCGAAGATGAGCAAGAAAATGATGAATTTGGGCTTACACTTGATGTTAGAGTGCATGGTTGTTTGTCTAGGTAACTAGCTTCTGGTTGTTTGTGATTTTGGACATTTGATTGTGTTGCATCCGTATGGTCTGATGTTGTTTGTGGTTTGCCTTTTTTTTTTTTTCATGTTTTTGCCGTAATATGCTTTGGTCTTGAACAATTTTAGCAGAACTAATGGAGTCCTTCGTATGCTCTTTATTGAGTTCTGTGGATTTTATTTTCGATAAACAGATTTTGCGGTGGGGATGGAGGGTGAAAAAACTCTCAATGGGAGATGGGGTCAAGGACTTAAGGATGAGAGATAGATATAAAATCCCTTGCAATGATGAAAACAAGCACAAGACTCGTGCTATGCACGATCTCCAACAGGAAAAAAGGCAAAAACAAATTGGCGTAACTAATCATAACTAAGTAGAGTGGATTATGGTCCTGTTTGTTAGAACATATAAACCAAATTTGTTTGTTAGAACATTCCAAATTTACTTGTTTAATAAAAAGCTAATGAATGCGGTTATGGTAACATTTGTTAACAATAACTTATTTAACTTTTTCAGCTTATATATTAATAAAAGTTACATTATAAGTTAAATCTTGGCATTTTCAGAGGTTGGGCTGTTGAGATTTTGAGACTCGGACTTTCATTATAGCTTTTGCATTTTTTATGTCCGGTGCAATTTTTTGGCCAAATTCCGTTGATGTTTTGCAATATCTTTTTAGGTAGAAAAAATACTCCAACTTTTAGTCTCAATTGCACCTTCTTCAAGTTATCTGCAAGAGGCTCCTTTTCTGATTGAAAGATCCAAAACGCGTCAACGGCTAACTACAAAATCAAATAGCAATAGATTTTATTAACCAAGCGTGGATGGCTTAGGTGAGCGACGTGAGATAAAGTCTAATAAATATTTTTCACACAAACCACCATTAACCCTTCCATTCGAAAATTCCAACAGTGCAGTTAGGTTTCCTCAAACCATCCATAGCACCATGGTTCGAAAATAAGAAAGAAGATTGTTGCAGTTAGAAGAAGCATAATTGGATGAAGACAATGGGGGAGCCACATAGTTGGTTTGAACAAAGCTTTTGCATGCTTGAGAACAAAGGGATAGGCAAGTGATAAGGCTTTGCCTGTATTAGGAATAGCCGAATAGGCTTTGAGTTCCATTTTTATTGTCGGGCCGAATGCCCCACCTCCCGTAGTTCAAATTAGATTAGGTTTTCAAATGCTCCTGCAATCTTGATTATCACTTCACCAGCAAAATGTGAGCGCTAATTGACAGTTCCAAGCAAATAATCGGTGGTTCGTTATCTGCACCTAGCACGTATTTATTTTTGAAATAAAAACAGTATCTCGCTATCAAACTGAACCAGCAAATGTTGAAATGAAGCCATAATTAAACCGTTGCTTAACGTGGATCAAACTTCAGGATAATAGCCCAAGAAACTGGAAAATCATAATGTTTAAGAACATAGTTTGCACCAAATTTGGTGGTTAATTGATCTCAACTCCATGTGGTCAAGTGGCCTAATGCTGGATGTGCTAAATAAAGGTCGAATAGGCCAAGCCAATGAGGAAGAACAACATTTATAAACCAGGCCATTGAGAATGCATTGAAGCGGCGAAGCTAAATCGATCATTCTTCTTTTTCTTGATAAATCCCTTTCCAAATTCGTGATCAGAACACATCCTTTGACAGAATTTGGATGCTCGAGCTATCAAACCCCAGGATTGGACACTGATATGTTGGGGTGCAGACAACCTTCAGCAACGGTTGGGAACCAGTTTAGAGGTCACTGTAGCGCTACCTAAGTTTTGGTGTAGCGCTACCGTTTGGTTATCTTCTGAACAGAAAGTTTGGGAGCGCTACA
>JAXBDA010005820.1:9270-22946 GCA_036023075.1 Gaultheria prostrata
TGGCCTTAGACAATGCAGAAAGCTACACAGAAGGTTGAAGGTACCAGACTGAATTGATAGTCTTAAAGAAGGTTGCATGCACCCCACTTAGATTCGAATATGAGTGTGTTAAAAAAGACGGAGAAAAGTAGAACGGATTTTATTATATCAAGACTACGTCATTAATTTGAAGAGCAATCAAATAATCTAAGAACAAAAATCCGGTTGAAATTAGCTAAGGGAAGTCATCATAGGTCACTAGCTTTCTTAATAAGTGAAACGTTTTGCCTGTGATATAGAAGTGAAATCGCCTGGTGACTAATGAGAAGATGGGAAACGCAATTAGAGCATCCTATTATGAGGACATGGGTTCCGGAAATACAACTACCATTCAGCTAGAAAAAGGTGATCAAGGCAGGTGATACTATATCAACCAACAAAAAGTAATGGCTCCTTATTCACTACTCACTAATTTGATATTGCATAGCCATCGATATAAAATATAACAATACTGCTATCTGCTGAAAGAAAACACTTACCACCAAAACATTAGGCAATAGGAACTCTAGCAAGCTATCAAACATAAGGTTTCTCAACTCATGGAACATAAAGATTCTTCGGAAAATATTATTGGAAGGAAAGGTTAAATAAAGTTATAGAAAATTGAAGGACCTAGAAATTGAAATGATGACCTCATTAAAATAACACAATTTTATTCAAAAAAAGATTAAAATAGCGGCCTATTTGTCTGATGGGACTTAGAGTAAAAGGATATAGAGTCTCATATGATATGTAGTCTCTTCGGTTTCAAAGTGACAGGATTAATAATACCACACACAGACCATAGGTATTGTAAATCACTTTGAGGGATTATATCAACATTTAATCAAGACGGCCACCACTTTTACAAAACACCCAACATGTAGTGACCCTGGACATATAGTCCAATCCGATGCTCATATCCCGTCAAATAAATAGGCCCTAGAAGCTCCTATTCTCTTTGTTTAATTGGTGATGGTTGAGGACAGAGACTTCACCTTCAACTTAAAAGAGGTAAGTTCAATAGGATTATCGATGATTGTTGCAGCTTATATTCCTCTAAACGTTGATTATGATAAAATCTTGGAAGCGAAACGCAAAAGTATCAAAATGTAGAGAGAGCTCAGAATGTTCTTGTTCAAGCACTTGAGAATGATCAGTTGTCAAAACCATTCATGAAGGTTCCTCTCGCACAGGTTTCTTTCATGTGAAGTCTGATTGACCTCAACAATGGGTTATTACCTGTTGCACTTCTTTTTCCTGATTTGTGCAGGCTTTGATCCATTTTGAATCAGTTCAGCCACCTTAAATTGGATATATAGATTCATCGGTGGAAAAGTTCATTGTTCCTAACCCTTATAACCTAGGTATTGCAAGTATCGCTGAGAGAGAAGAGCTATCTAGCATTTCTTGGAGGTGATGTCCAGTTATGTCTACATATGGATTTGTAAAGTTGACATTTAACTTTTACTATCCAAGTTTCGTTCACTTGGCCGAAAAAATACAAAAACTTTTCATTGTTATTTTATAAGATGGGTAGTCAACAAAATCTCTCCAAAATAGGTTTCAAACACGGTCCGCGTCTTGACGGACAAGTTTTCTATGTTTTACGAAAATGGAAACACAAAAAAAGAACATATTATTTGCAAAACATACCTTTCTTCCGTTTGTTGTTTCCAGTGTTTTAGAATAATTACGCTTTCTTTTGAGCACATATTTATTTGGATTGGTTCCCATCAATGTTCTAGTTGGTTTGACATTTGATTTGCTTATGGCGGGGTCAAACATCATGTTCGGCGTTTCATAATGCGCTTCTCTCGAGTTGAGGGGATTTTCTCCATATTGTACATTATATGGTTCCATGGTTGCTTTTTGCTTTGTGGGTGACTTATACATTCTCAAAGTGTTGTGCCAAACGATCGACTTTACAGGCTTTGGATCTCTTGGGGGATGCAAAATCTATCAAAAAGCCCTATGATCGGCATGCCAAGCACTTAGACCACAAGAGGCACACCAGAGTCAAGAAAGCGAACTGCTGATGATTTTCTAGTTTCAGACAAAGCACATACATCTACAACAACTATATGATTTTTTTGTTGTTGTTGCATATATAGATTACATTTAAGCTTTTTATTCCTCGTCGACGATCTCGGACTTAGCTACTGTTCTACGGAATAATTGTTAAGTTCTTGTTTTGGATTGTGTTTTTTTAACTTGTAAATCTACAAGGGGCAGGAAGGGCTTGTCCAGGATCCACCTATTCAAGGTCTCATCTTTAGTCCCCTTCATTTCTTTTCCACAAGCTAAGGACCGAAATTCACCCTTTAAGTTTTTAATTGCGTTTTCAACTTGTAGATCTTTGTGGTGAAAGAAGGGCACTTTGAAGGAATGTTTTGAACACTCAGCCTTTCGGTTGAGTTGCCATTAATATTCTATCATGTTTAGACATGCAGGGTGGTGTACCTGTTTTCTCTTGTACAACATAGGAGTATAATTTTTTCCTCCCCTCTTTATTGTTTTCCTCCTATTTTGTGACCCCATCTCTAGACATTACACTTTGTCTCGCTTAAAAATCAAAATTTAAGCAAAACCAACTCCACCCCTTGACATAAACATTTACTAAATTGATAGGGTGCAGGTGTGGGTTGAAGCATCAGACCTTCCCAAAACTTAAATCTGAAGATAATGGTAAGATTCCAAATTTAAATAAAAGTACAAGACAATTCCTGTGCACTTACTGAATTGTATCCCATCAAATTCTCACTTCTCAGACAACAAGTCTCAAAATTATTTGGAAATGCCACTTAAGAAGATATAGGAGTCTGAAATTGTGTATCGGTGTTAGACACATATCCCACACACATGGGGCATAGCAGTCGACGCTCAAGAAATATGCGTAAGGGTAGTTATTAACATAATTTACCAGCTCTATTAAGAAAACGAAGTATGGACATAAAACGTTAAAAGTTCTGACAGAAAAAAAAAAAAATACAAACGCGCAAATAAAAAATTGCCCCTTAAGGCTATGGGTTGAATGAGCTTAGATGGGATAGTGGGTTGTCTATGGGCTTAGTAATGGTCAAGCAGATCACAAGGTCAAGCGAGCAAATCCCTTCGAAATAACCTGTGGCGGACGTCAGACCTCCTCCGCTTAACACTCGATAAATGGCCGAAATCTATTATTCCCCTTGCCTCACCATATGAAGTATTATGAACTCCCCTCTTTCCAAGAGAATCTCCGATCCTTCCATAGTGTTGAATTTGATGAAGAAGTGGCAAAAGAGGAGCTCCAAACCTTCACCAAAATTTGATATTTCATCAAATCTATTATCCAACCAAGGCAAACCAAGGCTTCTCATCAAATGTGACGAAGCATTTTGAACCTTGACCTTTGAGATTTATTGGTGGTGCCGGTGCTGGTGGAGCGCAGCAAAGGGGATGGTAGTGGTGACGTGGAGGTATAGCGCATAGGCGACAAGACAATAGAAGATCTCATCGGCAGTAAAAGATGTCACTATTGGGGTATTTTTAAGGGGGGGAACAGAAGACCAGTGGTGGCCTGTGGTATCAGGCAGAATAACAACTGCCTAATCCCACAATCGCATTCAAGTGTTCAACAATCACATTCGAGATCAAACCACTAACGCCAAAGATTAAGCACATCGTCAGCATTGATGAGTAAAACTGTATCTGCCTAGCATCGTCAAAGGTCATACGATCACATACCACACTTGATTACACTGCTGCACCAAGAGATCCACACAACTCTTGATCTAGAAAAATATTCGCTTAACCTCACAAAACATGGCCCAAGATCCAGAGTCCTGACATAAATCTAATTATCCTAATCAGCGGGCCATTAAAGTGGGGCAGCCAACCAAAATCTACGGACTATTTATTTGTCGTTGTTCTACAGACTGGTTTTCAACATAATCTACAGATTATTTACTTGGTGGACATCAACTTGTCTGGTTGTTCTCTTATTATATGTGCACCTAGGCCGAGTTTTAGAACACATGATACTTTTACTTTGTGCAGTGCCCAAGTGAGGTAATATTGGGAAGACCAAGAATCATCAAACCAAATGACATTGAAAATTGCAGCGGGCACAGTATTAACAAAAGCAACATTTGAAAGAAGGAAAAGAAGAACTTTATAAATGAAAATAGCAGTTTGCATACATATAACCACAAACAAAGGACGTTTCAGTGCTGCCATGAGAATAAAAGCAGGTTTTAACAGGATTATAATTAAGTGCAAACAAATGATGGTACAGTATCAGAAAAAATGAAAATACTGACATACCATCGTCGGCGAGGTTGCAGAGGACTTGTATTCCAAATTACCATCCCTGGAATAATTAATCCTCGGACGGCCCCGGTAAATAGTCTCTGTGGTTATGCATAAGTACATACTATCCAACTAGGCATTGCTTATATGCCATTTATCAATACAACTTGTTCTCAACAGCCACAGCTATTCCTGCACAGTTATTTGCGAGCCTAAACCTATCTAGACGGAATCCAAAGATGTGATCACAATCAAACGGTCGTCGGGGTAATCGAATAGAATAGCAGAGGGAGGAGGTTGGTTGTGGTTAGGGTCGTCGTCGGAGAAATCGAATGCGTACCAATCGTAGTTACTAAGCCAGAAGAATCGGCTACAGCAATGATACATACCCATTTCTCTTTCTCCTCTTCTTCCGGTGGAAGGTTAGGAGACCGATGATGCTGTCGACGATGACGAAGATCCCACGATGGTATCGCTTGCCATCTCCAACCAAGAGGTGCTATGACAATCCCAAATCTGTATTGCAAAAAATTTGGACGACATTTAAAAGGGTAATTTACATATTACCCCTTTAACTATTACCCTTGTTCATCTTACCCCCTGATCTATTATTTAGTACCACTTACCCGATAGGGCCTTGCTTGGATGGGGTATAAAGAAGGATATGAGTATTATTTTTGGAGGGGATATAAGACTTGATGTAACACATTTAGCATGGTTTGGGTATCTAAAAAATGCAGGGGATAAATTATTGCCCCTTCAAAAATAATCCGGCTTAGAGGGATAGAGGGGTATTATTTTTGGACACCCCTCCCCCTGCCCAAAAGTTATCCCTGGGTGGCGGATATTAGCATAGAATAATCCCCCTCTCTTGTTTCAACTACAAAACAACCTTATCCCCCCCCCCCCCCCGTTTTATCCTGCATCCAAGCCAAGTACTATTTATATTTCCCCTCTATAAAACATCACATCAATGTGGGTCAACCCTAAAAAAATAATACTCCTTATCTTATCCCCTGAAAATAATCCTTCATCCAATCGGTCCCTAGGGTCTTTCATCGTATTTGGGCATTGGAGTCCAATATGACATTCAAGTTTGAGTAATTTATAATCAAAATATATCTTTGTCAATGAGACATTGCTATATATCAAATTTTATGGCTTAATCTTTATATGTTTATAAACTTCCTTTTACCTCTTTTTTTAAGCATATCCTCTAATTCAAGAAACACGTTTCTCTCATTTGTTTATTTGTTCTATGGGGCCCACTACAACTGATACATTTTAATATGATTCATGAAAATTATTTCATACTAATCTTAAAAGGGGATTTTTTTTTTTCTTTTTTGTCTTAAATTAATCACATGTGCATGTCAAATCAAACTATAACGCAAAAACAGGAATAGTGGAAAGAATATGCTTACACCAACATGGCACACGAAAAAACTTGGTCCGATCTACTAAGTAAGATTGGCAGGGTATTATGGAGACCTCTAATGTACAGTCAGCTTGTTTTGCTGATGTTTCCGATGCAAGAGAATTTTGGGTATGTCGGTCGATACTCTGATACTTCATCCGATTCAGGTGAAATCTTTCTAGTTTCCGTAGTTTCTACTTAAGTCGGGTGTAGTGTGGCTCAGAAGCCCAGTTCCGACAATTTCAAGGCTTGATTCCAATTCCGCAATGGTCTCGACATTTTGGATATAACCCCGCGCTCTGTTTTGCAAGTTTCAACCCCAATATTGTTGGTTTGCGTATTTAATAGTCTCGTGAGGCTATTTTCGATTGGGTTTGAGTCACCAGGATCTTGGAGAGCTCAAGTGTCGATCTGCAGGATCAGTTGGGCTAAGTTACTATGAACTCAATTGGTTTCTAAATTAACTCGAAAAGGAACAATTAATTGGTTTTGATTTTGACAATGATTAAACTAAGGGAAACAATAATTGAATTGAAGAAAACTAATGGAGAGAGAATCTAGGGTTTCAAATCCGCACCGACCACATAACAAAGAAATACTATAGGTTAGGGTTACCATTCGAATCATGAAGGAATCATGAAGGAATATCGTTAGGTCTTGTAAACACTACCAACATTCATCTAAAACATAATTGAGTTGCTAACAGGTATGAACGACTATTCCATAGCATGGACTGTCTCGCTAGTACAATCCGTCACTTTCACGGGTTGTCAAATGACACGATCCATCTTACGAGTTTAGCTATCTCAGTTATCCAACCAAAAGCAATGAAAACCATTATATAACTATGTATTTGAAATCCGGAAGACAAACACTTAAAAAGATTAAATCATAGAAAACCATTCCATTCATATGCAATGAAACGGGTTCTTACTTGGACTTGGACTGAGGGCTTCATCTTCCTTTAGATAGTGTTTAACCCACCCGCCATGGAGATGGAGATGAATACTTGGGTTGAAGAAGACTTGATGAACTCCAAGGATTCCTTGCCTTTCTCTCTCTATGGTTGCCTCTCAATAGTTTCAGAACATTGAAAACGTACATAGCAGTCTCCTTTTATATCTTAATTAGCCCAAAAAATTATATCAAAAAGCGTGTTTTCTAATCACAAACGGCCTCGATCGTTTGGACAGATTTAAGAATTATCCCAATGGAATTTATAGAGCTCCAGAAGATTTCAAGGTGAATAGTGACTGGCTGGATGGAGATCAAAATTGCTCGAACGATGAGACCTACAATACTATTTGGAGGGTCCCACCATTATTTATAAGAGGGAAGTAAGAATGGATATAAACACGTATGTGTGACTAGTATTTTCGCATTTTAAAAAGTGTTATGGGTCCCAATATCATTTTTGAGAGGAATGTAAAAATAGATGGATACTCAGAAAAAGTTACTACACTTTTTTTTACTTTATCAGTTACTGGTAGTTGTGAGTAGCATTTTTTTTTTTAAGCGTTGCCAAAGCTTCCACATATTTTTAGCATACGGTGTCCTAACTTGGGCCTCATCCCACTAAAAAAAAATAACGCCATAAGCTAGTTCATTTTGCTCACTCATGAAGCCAAAAAAATCAATACATTCTACTAAATTTAAAAAAAAAACCAGCTTACAACGCTACTATAGGTACCGACGGGCACGCGGGGCCAGAGTGGGCCCATCACGGATGATCCGAGCCTTTCAATAATTAAAAAAAAAATTAAGTGAGCCCGTAAAAATTTAGCTCAATCCGATATGTGTAAATGTTCGATCCAATCTTCCAAGTTTTTCATTGCCTAAGTGGTAATCTCAACCATTTACGCAGCGACAAATCATGCAGTAAGAACAGTACTTATCAATCACTCTTGTTGAGTGATTGGGAGATAAGGGGTGGCTCACACAATGTGGTGCCGATCTTTTATTTGTGAAGAGCGCCACGTGATGTTGCCACGTGGTACTCCGGGAGTACCCAATAATTACTAGTATCATATTCCCCCTCTGGCGTCAACAACATTCTCCCTCTATATTTTTAGCTCGGCAAATCACACCCTCATGGAGAAGGGTAGGTCTGAATGTCAGCTGAAGATTGTTTGTTAACACATGCCCAATCCCAATGCCCCCTTCTTCTTCTTCTTCTTCTTCTCCAATTCTTCATCTCCAACTATTCCTCTTCACCATTAATCCTCACCAAATCCATGGTACGTACACGTTTAATCACAGTCCTATTTTCCATTTTCTCAAATGGGTTTCTTTTTCTTTCTATGTTATATCCAACTGTTTTTTATTTTTTGTTATATTTTTTTTTGTTATTGCAGTCTCTTACAACATTGATGTTTAGGTCACTAGTGAGGCTGGTGACAACCATGGTGGGTGAACCAATCTCCTCTGTAACGACTTTGCTGTACTACAGCGATCTTCTCCCTCAGAACGTCTTGTTGCAGCGATTGGTTCGACACGAATTGCTCGATCAAGAAAACTATTTGTTCCATTTTCTCATCAACTTCTTAAGATGTTTTTGGTAGATACTACTCTCTCCTATCCCCAGTTTTTACTCCCTCCGTCCGCATTTGTTGGTCCATCTTTTGAAATCTGTGTCATTTTTGGTTGCTTATATCTCTCAATTCATGATTTTGCAAACTAATTGACATCTATCAAAACAAGATCAATATCGAAATATATAACCAATAAAAAATGACACGGATTTCAAAAATGGACTAACAAATGCGGACGAAAGGAGTAGTATTTCTTCGGAAGCAGTACCAACATCCGGATTGAAAAAGTAGGATTTATCGTAAATAAGTCTTTGAATTGTTTTTCTGCCTGAGATTTTTTGAACAGTGTAAGGAATTTCAAAAAATTACATACGACTCCGCAAAAAGACTTAACAATTCGGGACATACGGAGTATGAAACTAACAAAATACCATTGGGGTTTCACGACTTTTTATGTGATGTATTATGAGAGAATTACCTGTCTTGGTTTTTGAAATAATCTGATTCTTTGTTAGTGGAATGGGGCCTAATTAATACATCAGACATTACTGGAGTGATCAATTTTTCGGTTGTTGAGGGAATCGCAGTGGATCCGGCTTTGATAAGCAATTGTAACCGTTGATTCTTGGTGAGTTCTTAGCAATAATTTTTTATTATTCGTGATGAAATATGTACTGTATAATATATGGTGAGGGGAGTCAGATGTATTGATTGGTACATTTTTCCTGAGAAAATTCTTATTTTTCAGTTCTGTTGCTTGTGAATTGTACTAATAAATGTTAATTGTTCAAATGGTAAAATACGCAGCCACACATAATTACAAATGGATTTGCAAACTGATTTTTTTTTTGAACTACGCGTTGTGTCACCAGAAAGAAATGCTTGGGACACAGATGTAGATGACAAGAAGCATCCAATACGTATGGGTCTCACGTGCATTGTGTGAAATTTACATACATAAAGCGATTCCGAACGTTTGTGTGCTTAGCGTATTGTTCCTTTTCTTTTATTTCTTATTTGCATATGCCTCAAACATGTTCTGTGCGCAATGGCGGAAGGCGGTGCTGGTCTTGAATTTGAGTTGATTATAGCTGCTCGATTTATTTGACACGCAGTTGGTTTATATAAAACACCAGGCTAATTGGATATCGATAACTAAATAATCTTGCAGTTTATTCTCAAAATTCTACTAATTGTGCAGTTATTTAACACACTTAAAGAAAAGATGCTTATTACTTATTAGCACTGGAAAAACACACTCTTAAGAAAAGATGCTACTGGGATTCAACACTTTGAGAACAGAACACACGAACCTAGCTCATTCACATTCAAGCCCCATGCACCTTCTTAATCTGTCTAACTCTTTTTTCTATAACCGGATGTCTAGGTCAGTTTGCGCGCACCTCGACTAAAAAGAACATATTGGAACATCAATCTGAAAGAGATGTGGAGGCAAGAGTTCATTTTGACCATGGTACTTTTAAAATGGATAGCAGGTTTATGTTCCCTAGAACTCGCATCAATGGGAAGGTTTAGCACCTCAAGAAGTTGTACCTCATTGTAGCGGCTAAGGATTACTAAGGGTCTAAAGGTCCGCAATGGGCCCTTCGCCGAACCCTAGAAGGATTAGTTGGCCCCACGCCTGGAAGGGCTAGGTTACAAGGGGTCAGCCCATATTTAAACCACCGAAGGCCAGGTGTGGGTTACCGCCTCGGAGGATTGTGTTGCCTTAGTGGAAAAGAACCAAGATTTCAACAATCTCTGCCGAAGGGGTTCTACCGAACATTCCCCACGGCAGTAATTGTGGTTCCTATCAAGGCCACCAAGTATCGTCTCACCGGAGGGAAGGTGGCTGATACGCTAGCATAACTCCGGTGTGGGCCGCAACGCAGGTACACTTGTTGAGCCGGTAGGCGTCGGAGGTATCTCATGCGTCGCCGAATCAGTGGGTTTGTGGCGTCTTCGTCCCCGCCGAGCCGTTTGGCTCCAGAAGCCTTTGGCCAGAAGGGCATTGATTGATATGATTGAAGTGACGTTGGGCGGCGTCCTGACTCATCGCATGTGGTGCCCTGCAGGATCACGTGATAGACCAAGGAGTATTCCCAGGTTTGTTGATTTATCTGGCGTGTCAGGGTGTCACGTTAACCGAAGCGGCGGGGCTGCCCGAGGCACTCATGACCCTCCAGCGTGTTGTGTTAGGTATGAATGGCGTGCGTGAGGTACACAGATGACTTAGTGAGCAAGTCTCCCTTTGCCTATAAAAGGAGGGCTCACCAACCTCATCCGGGATCGTCTCCATTCACACACACACACACACACACACTCTCTCTCTCTCTATACATTCACACTATTTTTCTAGTTTTCCGTTCTACTTCCCACTTCCGGTCACTCACTAGACCGTCGGAGTGCCTTCCTGGACCACCACCGTCCAGGTTAGGCGCTAACGCAGGTGTCACTTGCGCATGTCATCTTCTCAGGAGTGTTCATTATGGCTCAGACGAGGTTCAATTCATCTTCCATCTTACCACACAACCAGAAGATCCAAAGAGGTTACTCCGAAGAAACACTCCCCACACTCATCCCTATATATTAGAGCATTCACACAGGAAATGTCAAATTGTAGCAATTTTTTGGCGGAATTTCTTGCCATTTCTCAAAAAATAGCATGCGGAATGGCAAATTGTATACCACATCCACATCCACAACCAATTTTTTTTCTCAAACTTGGCAAATGCCAATTCTTTTGTCATATATGGCAAAGACAAGATGACATACGTGGGTGTAGCACCCTTATCATTTTTTAGGCAAAATGACACTATTCACTGGCAAAAAATGGAATGACAATGGCAAAATGACAGTCATATGTATAGTGAGGATGCTCTTAGCTGCCATCCTAGAAGTCAAAAAAAAAAAAAAAATACCCATGCTTATAATAGAAACGGTCTTGTTAATATGTGTCCTTGGGGCACATGATTTTATACACTTAATTTTTCATCCCAAATGTTGGATTGCAAGAAATAACTAAGGCTTAGCTCCGACCATTTGGCGTTGATTTCATTGTTTTCTCTTGCTCCTAATCCATGTTTTGCAGGTTTAATTAATCGTAATGCCGTCTCACTTGAGGTGGGTCACGTGTGTGTAGGTCCCATACCATATGAGAAGAGTGTTACGAATAACCGTTATATTGAAAATTCTACCAAGAATACTAAAGAGGACTTGGATTTTAGCCCTTTGATTTGTATTTTGATTAGAAAATTACTCCCTCCGTCTCAAATTGATAGTCAACTACGAAACTACGTGCAATTTTTAAACTAAAAAAAATGTATTTATCGAAATAATTTTTGAATTTTTTTTACACCGTATAAAAGTTCTCAATGAGATCTATCAAACAAGATCCATAATGCATTATTTTTTAGGTTCACATTAAAAGATATAAGCCGTTGAAAATGACTCGTATTCCCAAAATGGACTATTATTTTGGGACAGGGGATTGTGTGTGACAACAAAAAATGGATATCAGTCCTTTCGTTTGGTTTAACAATTATTGGGCTTCAAGACTAAACAATTATCTTGTGTGGTGACAACAAAAAATGGATTTTTGTCCTTTTGCTTGGTACTTTCTCGGACCTTCTAGGGGATTTCAAAGATTAGAAAATTGTCTAGTGTGGTGTCAACATCGGATTTGATGGGGTCATTTACAAATTAAGAAAATAATTTAATAGTCCTAGTAATTTTTTTTTTTTGTCCCGACCGCACTACTTCATATGTGGCGTCATTACTGTTTGCAAGTGGAGTGGTAGCCCAGTAGTAGGCACCATATACTCCAACACATTTGACATGAGTTCAAACTTCAGTGACTACGACTAATGAATTTCGCTGAGAAAAAAAGTGAAACTAAAACAGTAACTTTCGGTCCTGCTTGATCAGTAAATGAAATTTGAGAATCAAACATTGTTCTATAGCAACCATCAAATTTGAAACAACTACCAGAATAACATTTTCAGACTTTGTTAGAAGAAAGTAGAAACTATTACCCGAAGTTCATTCTTTTCCCGTCTCAATAGTACTCATGATTGGTCCCATATTAAACACAAATTAACCTTGTTAACCCAACAACTCCCCAATGGCATTTACCCATAACCTTGAAGAAATAAAACCAAGAGACTTTTGCACAGGTGTAGAAAGATGGGGTAATGATAATGTCAAGGGGTTGGCCTGAAGGTTTAAGACTTAAAGGTTTGCTTCTTCTAAGGTTTCGTGTTCAAAATCTCCTAGGTGTTATCAACTCATTTAGGACTAGCCCAAACGAAATTTTGCTCTGACTTTAAATAGACCTCTTTTGATAGACAGTAGAATTGGTCTTTCAAGATTAGTTGATGTGCCCATAAATTAGCCCAGACATCTGATTATAAAAAAAAAGAAAGATGGGGGTAACTATAAAGAAATACCAGAAACCTAACACAAAACCAATGACACACAAATAGAATCGTTTCATCTATATTACAATACAGAGCGGTTTTTGTCCCAGTTATTTATTTATTTATTTTGTCTAAGTCAAGATATTACATTTTATCCCTCTCTCTGCACTCCCTCTCTCTCTATCCTTTTCCTCTACCGGCCCACCACACCCAAAATTTCAAGCCACACACACACACACCCACACCCACTCTCTCTCTCTCTCTCTCTCTCTCTCTCTCTCCCCTTTTCGAAATTTAAACCACATTCTCTCTCACTAAATCCTCTCATTCCCCCTCTCTGAAATTTGAAAGACTCTAAAGAATGGGCACGACACAGGTACGGACACATGCGTCGATTGCTCAAGCCGTACCTTCAAGCACGAGCACGGACATGCACTAGTAGTTACTTATAGTATAGATAGTACAAACATATATCACTCTAATTTATTTGTGTCCATAGGTGGGGAGTACTATTTTAATGATGCATATACTAAATATTTTTCTTCCGTCATATCTTTTGTTTGATGTAATTTGCCTACAGTGGCGACGCCACATTATATGTTGTGGGGTTAGGCGACTCCATGAAAAACAAAATCAATTTCTATTGCTTAATTTATTGAATTTTTTTTCTACATTTATAAATGACCCATCGAAGTTTGATGTTTACACAACACTGGATAATTTTTCAGTCTCTGAAACCCACTAAAAGTTGCGATAAAATACAAAACGAAAGGTTAAACTCCATTTAATAGTGTCACCACACTAGATAATTTTCTAACATTTGAAAATCCACATAGTGCAAAACGAAAGACTTAAAACCATTTGATGGTATCACCGGGTAATGCTACTATGCGCACCCCCTACAAATTGCTCCATATGAGATTTTGTGACTCAAAATATGAGATTTTGTGGCTAGAGGTATGAAGTGCATACGGTATGCACCCTCATACGGGTAGTCAGAAA